>NW_021029930.1:328933-424667 GCF_004153795.1 Camellia sinensis | reverse complement strand
GGTCCCAACAGCGAAAGCCTTTATGTTCAATTCCATACCCAAGAAAACAACAAAGACGAGAACAAGGTTCAAGCTTGGTGTGTTCATGAGATTGAAGTAGAACAAAGCGGGTAGAGCCAAAAACCCGAAGATTAGTATATGGAGGAGGAGTGCCATGCAGACGTTCAAAGGGAGTTTGATTATGGATGACAGAGGTAGGAGCACAATTGATAGTGTAGATAGCGGTGAGGGCAGCTTCCCCCCAAAAGTTTTCAGGACATGAAGAAGAGAGAAGGAGAGCGCGAGTAGTGTCAAGAATATGCCTATTTTTCCGTTCAGCACAGCCATTTTGCTGGGACGTTCCAGCACAGGAAAGATGAGGCAGTGTACCATGACTCTGAAGAAAAGAAAGGAAATCTAAATCCCGATATTCCATAGCATTGTCAGAGCGAAAAAGTTTGATAGTTTTGGAAAATTGGATGTGAATCATTTGGGCAAATTTATAATAAAGGGTTTTGAGTTCAGACCAAGTTTTCATGAGAAAAATCCAAGTAAACAGTGAAAAATCATCAATAAAAACAACAAAATAATGAGGTCTCCCCATAGTAGTAGTAGGGAGGGGCCCCAAATATCCGAATGTATAAGATCAAAAGGTGCACAGGAAACAGAAGTACTTTTATTGAATGATAAAGCAGGTTGTTTGGCAAGTTGACAAGGTATACAATCGAAAGTATCTGGAAGTACATGACCCAATTGTCCACTAGAAACCAAAGACTTTAAGCGATTAACAGAAATATGCCCTAAGCGACAATGCCAAAGATGAAAAGGAGATAATGAGGAAGCAGATGCAGAAGCAGCGATCTGAGGAGAGTCAGGAACATGAAGGTGAATGAGCTCATAGAGACGTACGTGCTTACGGCCGATCCCAATAGTCTGCCTCCTGCACCAAACAATGAGTAGCAGAAAATGTGACAGTTAGACCAAGTTCACATAATTGACCAATAGAAATAAAGTTTAAAGTGAGAGCAGGGATATGATAAGCTTGAGGTAAAGATAAAGAAGAAGTGGAAACAGTACCAATATGACGGACAGTCATGAGAGAACCATCAGCAGTTTGAATTGAGGGAATATGAGGAGATGAAGAGATAGAAGAAAATATAGTAGAACTGGAGGTCATATGATTACAACAGGCAGAGTCAAAATACCAAGAAGAGTTACCTGGAATCACAGACAAAGCAGTAGAAGAAGCTGTACCGGAAGGGGAGAGAAGGTGTTTGAACATGGCCTCTACATCTGTTGGAGAAAAGAGAGGGGTAGACGAAGCAGGAGACTCAGAAAAACCCTCAGAGGCAGCAGCAGCAGTGTAATGAGACTAATTTCCAGAATGAGACTGATTCCCGGAACGATGAAAGCTCCCCCGGGAAGAACCACCGCGAGAAGAGTGGCTGTTGGAGGATGAGCGGAAGGGATTGCGAAAACAATCCTGTTGCAGATGACCAGGACTAAGTTTGTTGCAGTATCAGTAGGTTCTGACGGGGTAATTGACCAGGAGATGTGTTGAAGAAAGGCCCCGATTCTGACAATAGAGGCAGGCAGTGGTCCGCTGGGTAAATGATGGCCGGTACGGAGGAGTGGCAAGAACAGAGTCCACATGATGAGTTTGGAGAGTACCAAGACGAGTCTCCTCTGATAGCAGCTTAGAAATAGCTTGTTCCAGAGTGGGCAAAGGATGTCGATGAAGAAGAGAGGCACGTACGGGCTCAAAAGATGAAGTGAGAGCCAAGAGAAAGTGCACCAACCTTTGCTGATTACGATGGGTAGTAAATAAGACAGCATCTTCGCAGTGAGGCCAAGTCGGTTCGGAAAGAGCAAGCTGGTCCCAAACGGAGTACATTTGAGAAAGGAAGTCATTGATGGACTGACTAGAGTCTTGGCGCATCCGATGAAGTTGGCTCTGAAGTTGATATTGATAAGCAAGACCAGTAGTTTGGTATCGTTCTTTCAAAAAATCCCAGATGTCTTTTGCAGGAGTAGTGACAGAGTCAAACTGAAAGCGACCAAACTGAAGACTGATAGAGGTAACAGAGGTAGTTTGAAACCAGGTAATGATTTGGTAATTTTTACTGTCCCATTCCTCAAGTCGGTCTTCATATGTAGTAGTAGCAGTGGAAACCGTGGTTTCAGCAGTGTCTTTCACTGGTTGGGTCACATCCCCGGTGATAATTCGCCAAAGCTTCTTTCCTTTGAGGAAGGAAGACATAGCTTGGGCCCACAGAACATAGTTGGAACCATTCAAAATAACGGAAATGGGATGGAAGGCATCATGACGATCCATAATAAAGGTTGAATAGGGCTAAAGCAATAGGAATAGACCTGTAGGAGCAAAATTAGGTAAAACAGAGTGTACCAGTGAGTCCAGAAGGTCGAAAATAGCAAGGAAAGGTATGCTGTGCAGAGATGATGTCAGCAATGATGTTAGCGGCGCACGTTAGGAAAGTACAGGGAGGAGCACGTTAGCAGGAAGGCGGCAGCGCACGGTAGCGGACTGGCGCAGGCACGGCGCACGGTAGCTGTTTTGGCGCATGCGGGTGCACACTAGTGAAATGGCGCACGAGAGGCGTACAGTAGCAGGCGCGGCGCACGGGAGCGGCAGGGCTGACGTCAGCCGCGGACGTGTGGGCCCGTGGCGGATGTGAGCAGCAACAGATGGCGCGTGCAGGCACGTGTGAGAGTGGTGGCGGAAGTGGTGACGCGCCGAGGACAAAGGCGGCACGTGTGGGCGCGTGGAAGGGTTTCTGAGGATGGGCGTGGTGCCGTTGGAATCGGAAGGAAATTCCAAGCGATTTGGTGTAGTGCCACTGTGTACGGGACTAAACACCAAAATCGAAAATTGCTAGAAATGTAACACTGGGCTCTGATACCATGAAACAATAGTTTGAGAGAGTGAGAGAGTGAGAGAGAGAGAGAGCGCAACTGCATATGAAACAATAGTTTGAGAGAGTGAGAGAGAGAGAGCAACTGAATAGCTCTGTATTAATCTGTAATGTTGTATATACGTTTACAAAGAGAATGAGCTCTCTTTATAGAGAGAAGAGGGATACAATGGAGCACCGAAAGCATAAAGGTTACATTAAACAATATAAGTACTAATGCTAAAGCTGAAAGTGTGGTAGTGGGTGTTTGCCTTTACAGATAATTTACAGCTACAATGTACTATCTAATATCTAATGTATATGATATATTAAAAACCAGAAAAAATAAATAGCCAAATCGCAATATACCCTTTTCAATCATTTTGTAAGGTCATCACTTCCTGTAATTAACCATTAGAAATAGAAATTAAGCAGGTAAAGTGAGATGGCCTATGTAACTGAAAGCCTAGCTCTCTGATAAAGTAAAAATAAAATACATGTGTGCTAATGATACATTCCATCCATCAAACATCAAAATTTTGGAGGATATATAAAATTGACTTGTCTTCGTCAAAATTTCCAGGGTATATAAATTCAGTTCAACTAAAACAAAAGAGAATCGCAACTACTGCAGTTTGGGCCTGACCTATCACTTAACAAAGAGGAGGATGTGGTCGGAACTCAATTGCAAATAACAGAGCACTTTAACGTATCATCAAGCCCTGAACTGCTTGTGTGGCATCTTCCGTTATCTTGTTAGCTTGAATGGTGCTAATGACATTGGTTATATTACCCTGGAAAAAGTGGCACCAAAACTTGAATCCCCCAAAAAATTCAACAAAAAATAATGTTGGCGTAGCAATGGAATGACAGAGACATCAATAGCACATCAAAACATTCACTCATCAACCTAACTAAAAGATGCTCAAGATGAGGTTTATATTGTTAGCATTAGGTCCAGTAAACAAGTAACACTAGAAGCCTGAGAAGTATCTTAGATTGGAAACTACCTTCAGCGGACCAAATGAACACAATACCTTCTGGACAGACAAAATACCAGATACCCAGATATAACCTTTTCCATTAGAATCACAATTCATTCAAAGATATGACTAATCTAGTGGTTGGACTGTGATCAAAACGAGGCCAATACAACCTAGGTTTTCCCAATTTAAACACTAGTAAACCTAAAATAACCAAATTAATTAACAATAATTTTGAATTATGTACTTTCAATAACATAATTTCATCATTTCTGACTCCTAATTTTCCATAGACTAAGCTGACATTCACAAAACTATTCCCACAAGCACAAATAACTATACATTTATACAACTCTTGAGCTACTAGCATTAAAAGCTCTAATGTAATTAAAAATAAGGGTAATTGCACCATTTGTCCGACTAATTTGAGAGAGGTTTTGTTAAAATATGGGTAATTACACCATTTGCCAGACTAAAATAAGGGTAATGTTGGTGCCCATTATTTTTTTTTTTTAAAAAAAGATATAATTTAAAAAAATAAGAAACACAGCTTTATTAAAATTGTTTTCTCATAATTGTTTGTTGTTATTATTACTAATTTCTTAGTTAAATTCCAAGGGCTTAACCTTCAATTAAAAGAATATAAAGAAAAAAGGGAAGAAGAAAATTAGGTGACAAAATCGTAATTTGTGATGAAATTTTGAGACCTCGTAGCTCTCCAGAAAGACCTATTACTCCCAAATAATTGGCACAACACCAAGGTGGTCTATAAAGAACTGCTCAAATTCCCAAAGATCTACAGGAGACAAAATTAGAGGTCATTCATTCATTCTAAAGGACTTTTTCACCTCACACAAAACATTCTTATATAGTATGATAGTTAATAAAAAAATTGAAAATTGCAAAACTAAATTCATAGCATCAAAATTTATCATAGCAGAGAATTCAGTATCTGTACACAAGTTCAAGCGAAGGTAATATGCCTGATGAAACAAATTAAACATGTAAATATAGATGGCCAAAAACAAAAACAAAAAACTTGGGAAAATTTTTTTTTGCTAAACAATAAAATCATAGAGCATGTACCCTTGTTTGGAACCCCCTTCAATTCCAGAATCTACACATTTGTTGCTTATTTTAACTGCTTTGCTATATCCATTGGCGGAGCATTCCACAGTCTATAATAACTTTGTTACTTCATGTCTGGACATCTGCATCAAAACAAGCAGGCAAACAGTTGAAATAAATAAAATTTTACACAATTACTTTACAAGGTAAGGCAAAGAATACAACCACAATTGATAATCAACAGAACATATTTTCGATCAACCCGGAATGTTTTTGGGTATAATTATTAGATCATGTGATTACACCAGCTATAAAAAATTTATTCTAAGAAATCCGCATTTGCTTATAGAAGAATTAACCATAATGATAATCAAACAAAATGAGCAACCTGACAGAGCATAAAGAAAGTAGCTACCTAGCATTCTTCCTTTCCAATAAGAAGTGAGCCACATATTAATAATTGCAAATATCAAGCAGAAAAGGAAAAGAAAATAAATTAGATCATTAACAAAAATATGAGACTTGAAAAAGAAAGATGAAGGGACTAGAGATATGATTGAGTGAGGAGACATGCCACGATCTAGTGTTGTCACGTTACGAAATTGTCAAAGAAGCTCCATGAAATGAAATGTTTGTTTATGTATTATAGGGGGCAGCTTTTGTTGCAATGAAAAAAATTGAAAGGAATGGAATGCCTATTTCATGGGTACCAAACAAAATGGCAATTCGGCCATGTTAGTTGAATGGTCATTCCAATTGGAATGACTAGTTAGCATTTTTTTTAGCTAACCAAATAATGGAATGATCATTTCATTCCAACCTTCATTACCAAGAATAGTACACTACCTAAAAAAAAAGACAATAAATGAATATACAAAAACATATCATTCATAGTGATTTATTTGATCTATAGTTCTAAGGAACTCATGCAAGGAATTCAAGTTTAAAGCATTTAGAATAAGAAGAAATTATAAGAATGCCTGCCATTAATTCAGTATATGAGGAAGATAAATTTACAAAACACTCCAACAATCCCTCTGGAACTTTCTTGAAACACTCCAATTTAGAAAATGCTGTGAATTTACCAAATGCTGATCATTAAACCAATAAAGCACGGTAGGAATTCTTATTCCATAAACCTATATTTATTATTGTTTTTACAATCCATAATTGACACCACACCAATATAGAAAGTCATTTGATTAGGCCAGATTTTTTTTTATCCCCCCACAAAAAAAGAAAAAAAAAAAAGAAAAGAAAAACACACACAACACTGCACAACATCAATTGCATAACCCTTACCTTTACAGAGAAGTCAAAACTCCCTTCTCCATTGTTCTCTTACAAAGAAAATAACATTATAAAAGCAGTAGGAGAGAATTTTAGCAAGAACAACACAAACAAAAAGGAAAGCAATTTCCAAGCCCATCAAGAGAAGGTAGAGACAATACAAATATATGAGCATATGATAAACAAAAATAATAAAAATCGAAAACACACTTTGAAAGTCAGTACTTTATGTATCATAGCTCTTTGAGCTGAATTATGTTCTTGATGTTTTGAAACACAAAAATATAGGGTATGCATCCCCAAGAACCAATTTGTTACACAAACATAAAAATAAACTTGTAACCAAGTACAAAATTTCAGAAAAACTGATTCAAAAAAGTTAGTATGGAGATATGCTTCAAGAGAACTTGAAAAATGGAGTTAAAAATTGTTAAATGTAAGTAAGTTTGCAATCATGGGCATAAAGAAATTTTTTTGTGAAAACTTTCATATAACAAAGAACAAATCTTACATTTATGACAAAATTCTAGATGCAAATGTATGAAAATAGCTATGCTTTTTTTTTTCCTAGTAAACATAGGTATTGTTGTGATTTTCTAGAGGTTTGGGTAGAAATTGCTTTAAGGGAAGCTCTGTTTACTAGTACAAAATGCAAGTGTTACACACACAAACACGTACAAAAAACAGTATAACCTCTACCTTTTCAAATATCCCTCCATTAATATAATCACCAAAGCTTTGGGTGTAAGTCAATTATCATAAGTAGAAGAAACAACCAAGCTAGTGTGGGTCAAGTATGTACCTCCAAAAGTCCAATTTTTTGGTCGGTTAGCATGGAAAAATAGAGTTAAGACTGCTGATTATCTTCAAAGGATAGGTGTTCTTCAAGGTAATGTCCCAATCCTCTATGTTTTTGTAAAAAGGGATTTTTGGTGAAACCTTCCTTTTGGGCCTTTTTATTAGGGTAAAGGATAACCCAATCAATTTTCTTTCAAAAACTCCCCGAGTAGGAAATGCCTACCTTAATAAGGACATTTTATAATTTCTATTTTTTTTTTATCACAATATTGCCCTTATATATATAGTATCATACGTTTGAAAATTTTGAAATCTGAGCTAAAGATCTCACAGCCGATGAAGACGATCTCCAAATCGATCATACTTCACAAAATCGATGAAGACGATCTCCAAATCTGAAGATCTCGCAGCCGAACATCTCTCACTTGGTGGCCGATGATCAACACTCTCAATTAAATGAGAGTTTCATTGAGATTTGTGGTTGTTGATCAAGTTGTAGAGGTTTTTCTTCTCAATTAGATATGTTGATTTGTTAATTATTTTATTTTATTTTATTTTTATTTATTTTTGTTATGTTTGATCTGATTTCGTTTGACAGAATCAGAGTAAAATTTTACTCTGGTTCTATTGCTGTCACTTTTGTTTCAGAGAATAAGAGTAAAATTTTACTCTGGTTTGATTGCTCTGTCTTTTGTTTCAGAGAATGAGAGTAAAATTTTACTCTGGTTCTATTGCTCTGTTTACAATGAGAGTAAAATTTTACTCTGGTGTTAGAATGACAGTAAAATTTTGATTATTGAAAAGATAAGGGAGATATGTTCTTTTAGCTTATGCGTTTTAGTTATCAATTTTTAACTAGCAAAAAAGTTGCACCAAACAAGTTCATTGTCTGCAAAAAATTTACTTTTGTACAGAGTAACATTTTACTTTTATATTCAGAGTCTAACATTTTACTTGTTTTTTAGAGTAAAATTTTACTTTTAAATTCAAGGCGTAACATTTTACTCTTAGATTCAGTGTAAAATTGCAAAATAAAATTTTACTTTTAGATTCATTTTGTAACATTTTACCCCTATATCAGAGTAAAATTTTACTTTTATGCAGAGTAAAATTTTACTTTTAGATTCATGTTTCAAGTTGTGTTGGTGACACACTGTATGAGTTGTCAATCTTAGGCAAACTAAATAGTAAAAATTAACTCTAAAATATAGTACAATATTACACTAAACCACAGTAAAATTTTATCAATTCAAACTAAACACAAATTGTAGTGACAGTAAAATTCTACTTTGATAGTGATAGTAAAATTTTGCTTTGATAGTGACAGTAAAATTTTTACTGTTAATTGATTGCAGATTTGTAAAATGGTTCCACCTCTTATGTTGTTATGCAAGTATGGTGATTGTACCATTGTGTTTAAGGTTGTGTCAAACTGCACGTTGAAGGATTTAACTGATTTCTTAAGTTGTAAATTGAAAAAGTTTAACAATAGTGGTTGCATACTGTTATTGTACTGTTTGCCTGGACATTCGCAATGCATGATTGATGATGATTCTGATTTCAGAATATGTTGTCGCTTGTTTATCCCCTTGGTGTTGACCGGGTTGATGTGACTATTACTGAAATGGGCATTTCAAATGAAAAACATGGAGTTGGAGAATCAGGGGATGCTACTGGATCCAACATTACTGATGATGAAATGGATTTACTCCCTATGTTTTGTCAACATGAAGAAAGGACTTTGTTGTCTTCTGGATGGGTGAATGGAATTACTCATGTAGGTCAAAGATTTATTAGAGGTGCAAAGGATTTCCAGACTGCATTATGTAAATATGCCATTGAGATAGGATTTGAGTTTGTGTATGTGAAGAATGAGAAGTGTCGGCTCACTGCTGTGTGTTCAATGAGGGAGTCGAAAGCTTGTTTATGGCGAGTACATGCATCTCTAGAAAGTGCTAATAATTTTTTCTACATTAGGACTCTACATGATGAGCATACTTGTGGAGCTGCAATTCGTACTTCTAAAAACTCAAGGATGAGTTCAAATTTGGTTGCAAGTTTGATTGTTAATGAAGTTCGTGGGAATCCCCAAACTTGTCTACTTGATGTTGTGTGTCAATTTATAGATCAATACGGGCTCACCATTACATACAATCACGCTTGGTTGGGAGTTGAGAAAGCTAGGACTACTACTTTTGGAGATTTCTCTATGTCTTATGATGAGATTCGATGGTATATGGATATTGTGATGAGCACAAATCCTGGTAGCTATTTGCGTCTTGACTATAACCATCAAAGTGGATGGTTCAAGAGGTTTTTTGTTGCATTTAATGCTTCCATTCAAGGGTTTAGGCATTGCCGTCCTCTATTGTTTATCGATGGAACTTTTTTGAAGGGGAAATATAAGGGCACCTTGTTAACAGCTACAGCGAAGGATGGGGATCAAGGTATATATTACTATAGTTTAGTTAAAAGTAACAAGTTACTTATTCTCAGATTAACATGTTACTGTTATTCAGAGTAAAAATCTACTATATTTGTCCTTTTCGTTTAATATACTTACTAATTGTAAAATGTTATTTTTTAGGTTTTTTCCCTCTTGCAATGGTAATTGTCGATATGGAGACTACAGACAGTTGGGAATGGTTTTTTATGCATTTGTCGAATATATTGTTGGATGAAAGACTAATTACCTTCATATCTGATCGGAACGCTGGACTTTTGGAGGCTTTACCCAAGGTTTTACCTACTGCTTACCACTATTTTTGTCTCCAACACTTGAAGGCCAATTTGAGGGATAGGTTCTCTGGTCCAAGTTTCAGCAATACTTTCAGGAGTAGAATAGTTTTTTTGTTTTCTTCGTGTGCTTACGCTCCAACAGTGGGATGTTTTAATCAGTGATTGAAAGAATTACAAGATGAGGGAAAGGGATCGTTTGTGGGTTTCTATCCAATTTGCCCTATGACAAGTGGACTAATGCATATTTTAAAGGACAAAAATATGGTGAAATGCACTCGAATGTGGCAGAGTCTTTCAATTCATGGATCCGTCAAGCTCGCCATTTGCCCACTACACAGATGATTGATTCAATTAGGTTGAAGATCATGGATTTGATGTCGAGAAGGAGAGAACAAGCTAAGAAATGGAATACTTTTCTTTGTCCGGAGATGGATTCAACATTAGTAAATGCTCTTAAAAGTGGAAGAACTTGGTTGGTTAGTCGTTCAAGTGATCATGTTTTTGAGGTTCAATCCCGGCCATCGGTTAGCGTTGACCTCTTGAATAGAACTTGCTCATGTTACCAATGGCAATTGAATAGATTTCTTTGTGCTCACGCGGCGACCGCTATCCAAAAGAGCGGAGGTGATTTGTATGCACATGTGGAACCATTTTATTACACTAGCAAGTTCAAAGATTGCTATGCTGAGTCCATTTATCCAATACCCACTGTTGAGAAACCTCTTGTAGCTATGGATGATCTTGTTGTCCTTTCTCTAATTTGTAAGAAGCCACCTAGTAGGCCAAGGAAGAATGGGATCCCATTTAGGGGTGAGAAGGTAAGACGAGTACAGTGTGGTAGATGCGAGAAGTACGGTCATAATAGGAAGACTTGCAAGGAGGCATTGCCGTGAAAGACATTATTGATTTTGTAATAGAAGTATGAAAATAATGCAGTTCTTTTGCAATAAGTAGTCCATAGCAATAATAGTATAGTCTTTTAGACTAGATTTGTAAGGAGACATTGCAATAAAAGACATTTTTACTATGTTCTTGAATGGTTGTCTGTTCTAGTTTTTGATTTGTTTTGTGGTTGAATGGTTGTCTATGGGTGTGATGAGCCTGTGGTCTCACAGTAAAATTTTACTATGTTCAGAGTAAAATATTACTTTTAGATTAAAATTTTACCTTATTTCAGAGTAAAATTTTACTTTTTTAGAGGGTAAAATTTTACTTTAGTGCAGAGTAACATTTTACTTTTAGATTTAGAGTCCAAATTTTACTCGCCCTTAAGAGTAAAATTTTACTTTCATACAGAGTAAAATTTTACTTTTGTACAGAGTAAAATTTTACTTATTCAGGCTATAACATTTTGTTCTTAGATCCAGAGTGTAACATTTTATTCTTATTTCAGAGTAAAATTTTACTTTTATATAGAGTAAAATTTTACTTTTAGATTCTTCTGGTAACATTTTACTCTTATTTCAAAGTAGAATTTTACTTTTATGTAGAGTAAAATTTTACTTTTAGATTCTTCTGGTAACATTTTACTCTTATTTCAGAGTAAAATTTTACTTTTATGTAGAGTAAAATTTTACTTTTAGATTCAGAGTGCGACAATTTACTCATCTTTCAGAATATAACGTAAAATTTTATTTTTATGCAGAGTAAAATTTTACTTCATTTCAGAGTAAAATTTTACTTTATTTTAGAAAATATGTTAGTCTCCTTAGAAAAACATTTCCAACCGGCACCAAAATTTACCACAACACACAAACTCCCCTGATGATCATCATGCAATCTTTGTGCAAAAAAAATCTAACAACACAACTACATATATCATCAACATTCATTCACAGTCAAAACAACATTCATAACAACATTCATTCCACTTACATTCCCAGTCAAAACAAAATTCATAGCAACATTCATTCCAATTCATAGCAACATTCAGTCAAAAAAATTTTAAGCCTCTACCTGTATCATTGTATTCTATCCATAACAACATTCATTCCCAGTCAAAACAATATCCTTCTATAATAATGTATTAATCAGCAAACCACAGTAAAATTTACTAGAACAATAGACATAGCATGTACTATCTAATACTCTTCTAGTATTCTTTCACTTACAATTACTTTTTCACCGTTCTTTCATTTACAAAAACCGAAGTTACATACATCATTCACAGTAGTTCCCCAGAACTTGTCCACATTGTCATCCTTGAGGTCTTAGCTCTTGCCTATTTTTTTATTTTTTTATTTTTTTTTTTTTTTGAGGTTGAAGTGTTCCTCAGTCCATGCTTTTGGATATTGTCCATATTGTCATCCTTGAGGTCTTAGCTCTTGCCCTTTCAGTCCATGCTTTTGGATAATCATTCAAAAATTGATGCACTATTGACGCTCGAAAATTGTTAATTTCATCATCTTCCATAGAATTTGCAATAGGCTCATCTCTTATGATTTGGTGCATGATATAACATACAATAATTCCACAATCAACACTGTTAATAAAAATCAATATCTTGTTAGATTTAGTCAAATTTGAAAACTACCAATTGAAGCATGTAATAGTAGCATGAAAAACTTATGATGTTGGGCGTTGTTGTGGACTATCTTTCACCGAAACCAAGTTTGAAAACTTTCTTCTACCTCTCTTCGTTTTGTTGGCCAACTTGCTATCCACATATGTTATCTAACATCATTGCATAATTGTTTGGTCACGATTAAATTCAAGAATAAAACACAACAAAAAATTACTGTTAATATGATGCAAAGCACTTACAATCTTTTTTGCATCCTTAAGGTAAAGATCTTCTCTATTGTCTCTTGGCCTTAAAGAATTGTAATGTCTCCACTCATCAAGTTCAGTGTCAAATACAAGAAGTGTCCAGTGGTAGGGTTTTTCTTCCTTTTTGTTCCCATTGGAATTCATCCAAAAATGAAGGTATCTATATCCACTCAAATCTTGTTCAAGGGCTTTATCAATTAAATGATTTCTCAGCTCCCCATAACCCCATTTCACTAAAGACTGCATTTAATCATATAAGAGTGTCATGTCTCAAGTTGTGTTGGTGACACACTGTATGAGTTGTCAATCTTTGGCAAACCAAATAGTAAAAATTAACTCCAAAATACAGAACAATGTTACACTAAACCACAGTAAAAATTTATCAATTCAAACTAAATACAAATTGATGGCTTACCAAACAAAGGCTTGAGAAAAAGAATGATTTATTCTTTTCTGGCTTCTTTTCTTGTTGCTCAATCTCAAGCATTTCTACGAAGCTGTCAATGACCTGCAAAAACAAAAATCAATTAAATATATGTTAATAAAATGAACTATTTTAAGTTATTGAAGTGAACACTAGTCATTGAAACTTGTATGGCCACTTACATTATTTGCAGTATCACCATCTCTCAGAATTGCATCCACATCATGCAATGTAACATATACTCCATTTCCTGTGCCGGACCATATGATTGCACTAGTCATAAGGTAAAAGAAATGTTGATTAACACTTTGCAGTTTGATAACAGTAAAAATATGTTGTTTGATAAAATTAAAATGGTCTTACTCTATGGTTTCCAAATTGTAAATCTTGTTCAGTAGACACTTATCATTCTCATCAAGCAATTTGCATATTGCAGCCTTATCTGGAAACAAAACCCTTTCAACTGGCTTTGGTTGGCTTAGAGGCAAGTTGTCAACACAAATCGCTTCTTTTGATATCACTTCAATTGCTTGTTTTGTGGTCTTTTTTTTCTTTGCCTCTCTTGGCTCACATTCAAAATCAGACATCTCTTTTTTCTTCCTCTCCTTGATTTTGATTTTCTTGACCATGGATGTTTGCAATGGCTCTACGACTATAGGCATTTCTTTCAATGTAGTTTGAATCCCAAAGTTTTTCTCTTGTTCTACTCCTTTAGCATGTGGCATTTCTTTAGAAGCAAAACCTTGGGTAGCCGCATGAAGTGCATTTTCTTCAATCTGTTCAACCAACTATTTATTTTCAGATTCGAGTACTTTAATCTCCTTTCTCAGTTTCTCCATTTCTTTCTCTGTGTTGCTCATCTTTTCCATCATTTCTTTTGTCTTTGCCTCTTGATCCTCTTCTATTTTTTGCATTGTTTCCCTCATTTTCTTCAGTTCTTCAACCAACGCCATATTCTCACTTTTCAGCCTCTTGTTTTCCTTTTGAAGATCAATGAAGTCCTTCAAAGGTTGATCATCTCCTAAAGCTTCAGCTACATGATCTTCATCTTCTTCAGTTGCCAAATTTTCCTCCATGTCCAATGCATCTTCTTCAGTCTCCAAATTTTCCTCTATGTCCAAGGCATCTTTTTCATCATCATTGCAAATGAGTTCCATTTCTTCTCTGGAAATGGGCTTCAGTCCATTATGATTTACTTGCATTTGAAAAATAAAAAAAGAAAAGAAGCCAGCAATTAAGCAAACTTTAACCACTAGAGTAAAATTTTACTCTGTTTCAAAGTAAAAGTTTACTCTGATTGTAAGTAAACTTTTACTCTAATTTTAAGTAAATATTTACTCTGTTCAAGAGTAAGTAAAAGTTTACTCTGACTGTAAGTAAAAGTTTACTCTGATTTAAAGTAACCTTTAACTCTGACTTAAAGTAAAATTTTACTCTGATTTAAAGTAAACTTTTACTCTGTTCAAGAGTAAGTAAAATTTTACTCTGACTGTAAGTAAAAGTTTACTCTGATTTAAAGTAAACTTTTACTCTGTTCAAGAGTAAGTAAAATTTTACTATGTTTCAAAATAAAAGTTTACTCTGACTGTAAGTAAACTTTTACTCTGTTCAAGAGTAAGATTTTATCATGTAAGTATAATTTTAAGCAAAGTGAACCAGTAAGGCTGACTTTGGAAATATGATACCTCTTCGGGCTTTAGTGTTTGCAATGACCTCTTCATTAGCTTTTTCCTCAATGTTGATAAGTCCCATCGAAAGAGCCTTGGACACAATTTTTTTCCTTGAGGTTGAATGAGGGTAGTATGCTCGCATAACCAATACTATAAAATAAAAAATCAAAATTACTTAATTCTCTAAAGATAGATTGCATAATATTTCAAGTAGTTCAATTTACTTACCAAAAGAAGAAGTACACATCCAGTGACATTTTCAGGACTTCCTAATGAAGAATGAATTGGAGTAGTCAACGTGGATACAACTGCAGTCGACCATGCATACGAATTCATCATTTCCAAATCTTCTACAAGGGCGACAAAGGCCCATCCAACTGTTAGACCAGTTGTTGGTAATAGCAAAGTCGCCACAACAAATAGACACATTATTCATGCAACATCCTCAACATCAACTCTCGTTGTGCCTTCCAACGCATCTCCTAATGCCTCTCGCAAACTCTTTACAGATATTCTTGACATGTTATGAAACCTTCTCTGCACAAAAGGTGATTCTTGTTTCTTCCCATATGACACATCTACTTTTTTTGTTCCCGATTTTATCCCAAAAATCAAAGTAACGTCACTGTCTCGTATGTCACATGTTTCCCCCCCCAAGTTTAAATCCTCTTTGCATGAAAGTCATAAGATTTGATCATATCCATGACATTATCGTCAACTTTCTTGAACTTCTTTAACACCACATCATCTTTCTTCCAAAAACATTTAAACAACATCCCAAAAGGTGTTCTCTCAAGGGCAGTAATGTGTCTTTTAGTGAACCTTGTGTCTCTCATTAGGTTTATCAATGAAACAATATTTGACCTATATTGTTTCATATAGTTCTCCCTCTCCCATACTCCATGTACAATATTCAACTTCGAAGGACTTTCTTTACTACTTTTGCTCTTTTTTTTAGGGACTTTCTTCTTTTGTATAACCGTTGGTGGAACTTCAAAATCATCATCATCATCATCACCACATTTGCTTCTTCTAACAACCATTTTCAAACACTAAAAAGTTTCCCTATATCAACAGTGTAACATTTTACTTTAAACAACAATGTGACAAAACAAATAAGCACTAAACAAAATGCACAAGCATTGTAATTAGACAGTAAAATTTTACTCTGTTTGGCAGTAAAACTTTACTTTTATTGAAAGTAAAATTTTACTCTGATTGGAAGTAAAATTTTACTCTGACTGGAAGTAAAATTTTACTCTGAAAAATTCATGATGCAAGTGAATTTGAAAGCATTGAAATTGCAGGACCAAAACACTACAGAAATCAAAGTGTAATGAGCAAAGGCTAGAGTTAAAATAAAATTTTACTCTGTAATAAGTAAAATTTTACTCTCATTATAAGCAAGTGAATTTGAAAGCATTGAAATGACAAGACCAAAACAATACAGCAATCAAAGCATAATGAGCAAAGGCTAGAGTTAAAGTAAAATTTTACTCTGCAATAAGTAAAATTTTACTCTCATTATAAGTAAAATTTTACTCTGGTTGGAAGTAAAATTTTACTCTAAAAAATTCATGAAGCAAGTGAATTTCAAAGCATTGAAATTGCAGGACCAAAACACTACAGAAATCAAAGCGTAATGAGCAAAGGCTAGAGTTAAACAACAATGTGACATTTTACTATATAAACAGTGTAACATTTTACTTTAAACAACAATGTGACAAAACAAATAAGCACTAAACAAAATGCACAAGCATTGTAATGAGATAGTAAAATTTTACTCTGTTTGGTAGTAAAACTTTACTTTTATTGAAAGTAAAATTTTACTCTGATTGGAAGTAAAATTTTACTCTGAAAAATTCATGAAGCAAGTGAATTTGAAAGCATTGAAATTGTAGGACCAAAACACTACAGAAATCAAAGCGTAATGAGCAAAGATTAGAGTTAAAGTAAAATTTTACTCTATAATAAGTAAAATTTTACTCTCATTATAAGCAAGTGAATTTGAAAGCATTGAAATGGCAGGACCAAAACACTACAGAAATCGAAGCGTAATGAGTAAAGGCTAGAGTTAAAGTAAAATTTTACTCTCATTATAAGTAAAATTTTACTCTGATTGGAAGTAAAATTTTACTCTGAAAAATTCATGAAGCAAGTGAATTTCAAAGCATTGAAATTGCAGGACCAAAACACTACACAAATCAAAGCGTAATGAGCAAAGGCTAGAGTTAAAGTAAAATTTTACTCTGTAATTCCGAAATATCGAAATTAGTTTTCAAAATTTTTAAACCTTAACATTCTCACATGATTTAGTAATTTAAAGTATTTTAAGATAGTGATAAAATTTTTAGAACAGATGATCCATAGTGCAACCAAAAATCCCAAATTCTACTCACCCAACGTAATCTCATACGCCACTCCCAAAATGAAAACAAACCCAGACAGACTTCATAATATCGAAAAACTAGCAGAAAGAGGAAAAAATCACCTGTAAAATGTGTTTCCCAGAGAGAGAGTAAAGCGTAATGCCGAGTTTGATTCGAGCGCAAGCAACGAACCTGTAACGTTGCTAGGGTTTCAATCGACGAAACTGTAACGAAGTAGCTCCAGAAAGCGAGAGTAATGAGACTCAGAGAGCGGTTTAAGAGACAGAGTAAAGCGTAATGCCTAGTTCAATTTGAGCGCAAGCAACAAACCTGTAACGTTGCTAGGGTTTCAATCGACAAAAACTGTAACGAAGTAGCTCCAGAAAGCGAGAGTAATGAGACTCAGAGAAGGGTTCCAATCGTTGCTAGGGTTTTCGAATAATGATATTCAGAGGAGATGAGGGTTTTTAATCGATGAAACAGAGGAAGGGGAGAGAAATGGTGCAATTGTTTCATATTTCCCAACTTATATGGATGGGCATTTCAGTCAATTCATGCTATTTTTTTAATTGAGGGGCTTTTGGGGCCATTGTTTTCATCCGTGGGCTTCACACAAAATAGGCCCCATGAAAGGGGCTTTTCACCAAAAACCCCTCGTAAAAATGAAGATGAATTTGTGAGCCATGTACTGTTGCATTGTCTCTTTGCTTAGAGAGTATGGGTACAATGCTAAATTGGTGGGAGGTACAATTGAAAGTCTATTTCATTGGTGGAAGGGAGGTAGGTTTCTTGAAAAGGAAAGGAAAATTTGGAGGGCTATACCATTGGCTATTTCATGGTCATTATGAAAGATGAGAAATGAGTGTGTTTAATGCTTCTATCCCCAACTTGGTTGAATTGTGTGAGTTGATGAAGATTAGAATTGCTCTTTGGCTAAAGTCAGATTACAAGGAGGTTGTGTAAAAGAAAAGGAAGTAGAATAGAATGTATGTTGTGTGTGTACTCGTAGAGAAAAAAAGAAAAAAAAATAGAGAGGTTGGTTATAACTTTTATGTTCATTAACAATTTAAATCATTGAATCAACTTCGAAAACGATAAATCCTTAGTCAAATCCATAATCCTTAAAAAATTAACCAAAAAATTAAGTGCATGACAAACAGGGTCAAAATGTCCAAATATGTAGCTATCTAAAGCTTGGGGATGATCCTAGGTATATTTGGGTTTTCAGAGGAGTGTGCTGGACCTATTTCTTTGTTAAAAGGAGGGAGTAGTAGGCAAGTAGAGGAAAAGGGCTTGGCTATTGGCACCTTGCTATGTTTGATGTGGCTTATGTGGGGCAAGTGTAATCAACAGCCTTTGTTGCGTGGGAACCTCTCTTTAAATTAGAGAGTAAGTTTTTGCCTCTTGTATAGTTGGTTTTAGGGAATTGTGGAACCAATCAATTATGAATTTTGCATACACTTTGGAGGGACATGATATTAAATAGGAGATCTTTGTCATAAAGAAAGAAAAGAAAGACCCACTACTACTGCTATATATAGTGTATGAAGTGAAAATGAATTAGACAAACATTAGGAGCAGTTAAATAGAACTACAATTTTAGTAATAAGAAAAAAATCATTGTTAAATTAGTACTGGAGTTAATATTAAGAATCGAAAGAAAATTTTGTATAATTAAAAGGGAAAATTAGTCTAAGGTCCCTCTCCCATTTTTAGTAATGGAAGAGATCCACAATATTATTTTATAATATCTAAGGTCCTTCAACCCCACACAGAGAAATTTGACTTCTCTCTCTACCAACTTCTCCATTACCGAATCTTGCTCTATCTCTCTCGTCACTCGAGCAAAACCTCCTTGATGAACAAGATCAGAACTTGTGATGCAACTTGAATATTGATTAAGGTCCAGCAGTGCAAGGCGGCCGCTCTCGACAACGTCAGCAGCAGCTACGGTGGTGGAGAAGGTGAAGTTGATGACGACACCAGAATCTGACTAACTTCCAGACGCACACACACACACAGACACACACACACATAGAGGGGTTTGAATTCGAATGGCATCAATGGCGAAATCAATGAGGAGATTCGGAGTCGATTATGCTCTCACTCTGAAGAAGTGTCAGAGTTTCATTCAAGTTTCGTTGGTGAATTTAGCGAGAGAGAGAGGTATCGATCTCATTTGTATTGATACGGACAAGCCTTTGGTTGATCAAGGACCGTTCGATTGCGTAATGCACAAGCTCTGCGGCTTTGATTGGAAGAACCAGTAGGAGGAGTACTTGATAAAGAATCCTAATGTCCTGATAATCGATTCCCCTGATGCGATTGAGAGGCTTCACAATCGGATTTCAATGCTCAAGGTTGTTACAGGTTTGAATAACATCGAGACTGAGACTGAATTGTTTGGAATTCTGAAGCAGATTGTGATTTACGATATGAGGACGCTCTTAGATCCAAATCAATGGGGTGAGGGTTTGAAGTTTTCGGTGATTGCGAAGCCTTTGGTCGCTGATGGGAGTGCAAAATCGCATAAGATGTCTCTGGTTTTCAATCAGGATGGTTAGAACAAGCTAAAACCTCCAATTGTGTTGCAAGAGTTCGTGAATCATGGTGGAGTGATCTTCAAAATCTATGTGGTTGGGGACTATGTGAAATGCGTGAAGAGGATTGTGTTCTTTGTTATTCTGTTTATTGTTGTCATGATATTTGTCTTCGAGTGCTCATAGTCACAGCCAAGCAAGGATTCTGTGCTCATGGTTTATGTTCTTCATTAATTCATTTCTCTTTGCACAAAAACACATTTTAATATATATATACTATTGTTGTTTATTCACTCAATGGAATGATCTTCTCTCTCTGCTTTGAACTGAAATTTCTCTGGATTGGTCCAAAGAAAATCTCTTGTTTGAACTGAAATTTCTCTGGGTTTGTCCAGAGAAATTCTATGGTTTGAACTGAAATTTCTCTGGATTGGTCCAGAGAAATTCTCTGGTTTAAACTGAATTTTCTCTGGATTGGTCCAGAGAAACTCTATGGTTTGAACTGAAATTTCTCTGGGTTGATCCAGATAAATTCTTTGGTTTGGATTGAACTAGTCCTCATTGTTGTCCAGAGAAATTTGGCACTTTCTCTGAGAAATTCTCTGGGAGGTCCAGAGAAATAGAGAAACCTCCCAGAGAAATTCTAGTTCTCTAGAGACAAATTCTTTCAGAGGTCCAGAGAAATTCTAGGTAGAAATTTCTCTGGATGAAATTTCTCTGGATGGAAATTTCTAGAGAAATTTCTCTGGGAAGTTTAGAGAAATTCTCCGGATGAAATTTCTCTAGATCAAAT
The DNA here is from genome assembly GCF_004153795.1 of Camellia sinensis. Classification (NCBI taxonomy): domain Eukaryota; kingdom Viridiplantae; phylum Streptophyta; class Magnoliopsida; order Ericales; family Theaceae; genus Camellia; species Camellia sinensis. Next base: position 404,333 of record NW_021029930.1, on the reverse strand, counting down.
TGAGGAACCTTAGACATTATGAAAATATTTGGTGTCCTTTATGCTATAAAATCTTAATACTAGGGACCTTAAAAAAAATCCCCTAATTAAAACTATAATATTTTTCGTTTGTTCAATATACTTGAAATTTGAAAACCCGAAATCATTTCACAGAATAAATCATCTCATTTATCACACCAATAATTAGTTCCAAAAACCCTAAATCTAGAACAAAAATCAAAACGCATGTACTCATTTCACAGAAATCAAAATCCTACCAAAAAAACACTAGAGCTAGAGTGAAATGGGGAAATAAAGAAAGAGAGAGTCGAGGAGACGATGACTGACCGACGGTAAGTGACTATGAGAGAGAGAGGGAGAGCAAGACACTGTTTGGTGTTTGGTCACTCTGTTTAGTGTATGTACCTGTGATATAGAGAAATAAAAGAATTATCAATATGGTTGCTTCAGTTTTTTAAAAAACTTTTTAGAATATTTTCTTGTTTTTTATATATATTTTTTGTTTTTATTGAATTTTTTTAATATTTTAAATAATTTTTTGACACATTTAACATAAACATACTTAAAAAGTATAATTTTCGCGAAAAATATTATTAAAAAAATCACTAAACACTAAAAATATAAAAAAAATAACTAAAATTCAGTTTATTTTTTATATTTTGTATATTTGTTAAATTTTTAAAATATTTTTTCACAAATATTTTATTTTTTAGATATATCTAAATAAGGTATATCTAAAAAAATATTAAAAAAAAAGTTTAAAATTTTAAAAATATTCACTAAAAATTAAAAAAATACACAAAAATAAAAAATTCAATTTTTAAAAAATTAAATTCAAAAAATTAAAACTAAATATATTGAATAATACTAAAATTAAGAGATCATAACATGTCTAAGCCGGACCTATTGTCCCATAACATTCAGAAATCATACAATAATTTCTTTATTTCCTGGGTCGGGCCCATCGTTCACATGTTTTGCCATAGAAAAATGCATAAATTACTGCCAAAAGGAATTACTCCTCAACATAAAATACCAAGGGATATGTTTGTCTTCGTGGGTGTTTGGAAAGTAGGTTTTTTTAATTATAAGATATTATTAAAGAAAAAAAAATTATGTTTGGGGAGATAGTTAGGTTTTTTATGGTTGGATGTGATGTTTGTGAAAAAAAAAGTGAAATGATTATGGGGTTTGATATGATATTTTGTTTGGATTTATTATTTTTTTATTTTTTTATTTTTTTATTTTTTTGTAACCAGTTTGTCTTTTAGTAAAAAAAAAAAAAAAAAAACCAAAAAACCTCCTTCCCAAAACCTAGTGACGTTGTTAGGTCTTGTGGGATCCATGATACTTGTTTTAATGATTTTAATCGTTTTTTTTATTAAGTTTTACATGTAATTTATTTTTAAAAAATTAAATTAATATAATAATCATCATTATAATTTTACTATATTTATTATCAAAACACATTACTAATAGATGCATCCGAATTTCCAAGATCAAGAAAGAAAAATTGGATTGGTTCGGTTATCGGATACACAATTAACAAAAATGTAGAATATTCATATATATGCTTCTTAATCAAATAAATGATATAGCAGAGGATAATGATAAAGATGATTATGACATTTAATTACATTGTTATTTAAAAACACACAGTATTACGATAAAAAATAAAAATAAAAAATCAATCAAGAATGTCACGACCCAATCCCTAGTGCTTAGGGCTGGATCGCAAATAGCTAAATAATTTTAATTTTAATAAATTAAATGATGCAGGCAGAGATGAGATAAAGAATTAAATAGGTAAATAAATGATGAAAATACTCAATAATGTTACAAAAAAGACATTTCTCGAGACTTTTATTTATTTAATGATGATTAGACAATTATTAAAAGAAATACAAAAAGTCCGCATTAAGTCCTGTGCCAGTCCCATTACATGAGATTACCACTATTCCTTATATTTCATCACCTGAAAAAGGATAACAGTTATAAGTACATAGCAGAGTGAAAAATACTATACTGAGAGCATAGCGTATAAAATCATCATGGAAAATTATTTTGGCCAAACAGAGAATAGTTTGGTTCGAGTAAATCATTTCAATAATAGAAACAAAATATAGAATTATAGCAAATAATCATAACTACGATGTAGAACAGAGCAGAATAGAATAGAGAATCAAGGGATTCATAACACACAGAGGGTCACAAAGTGACTAATCAGAGGCCTATGGTTATTTGAGTCTCCCAAGGAATGAGACCGTCAGAGAGTCACTAAAGTAACAATTCAGAGGCCAATGGTAGACCCCAAAGGCATGGGACCTCTGTGGTAGTACTTATAAAATAATTGCTCAAGGTACTTATCCATGAGTTTCCATTTTTACGCACATAGGGTTCATAAATAATTAACGTAATTGAAACATAATCACTACAACAAAAAACACATTTGGCAACCAAAAAATTGGTCGCCCAAAGTAAAAATTCCGTTGCCAAAAGAATCGGCAACAAGTACTCAATTGGTCACCAAAGGCCTGTCACTAAAAGTATTGGCGACCAAACATAAATTGTCACTGTATGTAGACATTCAGCGACAAGCAAAATTGGTCGCCAAAAAGCATATATTCCGTCACTATAAAATTATAATTTGTCGCTAAAAGATTAAGATTTGGATAAGCTATGTGTAGAGAAGTGGTTTGGAAATACTCTTCTGATCCTGGGAGACGCTAGTGATCCTCAGGGGGTGCCGGAATTAGCAATCCGACGGGAAAGTTAGTCTCTACTCTCTAAATTCCTTGTATTTTAAGTTAAGTATAATAGTTCTCACATACCTTTCTCTAACTGATGGTCCCATATTTATAGTATTCTTTTTGGGCCTTAAGGCGAGGCCCATTCATGATCCTTTACACGTACTTATACTCGGCATTTGCTCTACTGGCTGGAGTGTCGTTTACTTTATTCAGCTGTTTGATTGACTAAGATCAATACCGAATAGAAGCTACATTCCGGACCGAACGGATCTTCTCGTCCTTATTGATCTAATTATATTCGGCTCCCACAATTGCCCCCCAAACAACCCACTAGCATCAGTTAGTCGGCGTGTTTGGTTTCTAGCCTGGGAAGTCAAAAATTCGGCAGTTAATCTTCTTCCCAATGCGTGTCAGAACGCGCACACGCTTTTTGGTCATTGTAACGCTTTCCCACCCCTTCGTACATGTAGGCGCGCCCGAACGCCCCGGGAGGGTGAGCTCCCGTTCTATTCATTTGTGGGGTCACTACAGCTCGGACTCTCAAATTGTCACAGTTCTTAATCTGAACCAAAGAGTCCAAATCCGGCAAATCGTTTTGGGAAACAGATTTTTGAAAAGTAGTGCCAAACATGGACTGCTTTGCCAGATACAGAGTCGCCACCTAAATATTTTTTTATGGGGGAATTTAGGAAACCCTGACTCGGTGCCGAAGGCCACATGTCCGTCATCACCGGAGTTGTCTCGGCTCGGGAGCTTGGGTACGATCGGGGAAGGTCAGCTATGAGCACCCCCTCTCGCCCGGTCCAAAGACCGGCCTCTACTAACCATTCTGGGTATACTCGGCAGTCGTTGGAGATGAACGCCTCCATGATGGGGATGCTTCAGCGGACTTTTGATCTCCTAGCCCTCTACAGCATTCCGGTATGTTCTTCTGACACTGGCCTCAAATTCTAATATCGAACTAGGCCCGGATAAGAAAACTGAAAGATTTTTCAGTTTATTGAAGGAGGCCGAAAGAGAGTTGTATCCAGAGTGTCACAAGTTTTCAACGCTGTCATTTGTTGTTCGATTATTGCATATCAAGTGCCTTAGTGGATGGAGCGACAAGTCTTTCACGATGTTGCTTAAACTTTTGAAGGATGCATTCCCAAAAGGTGAAACTTTGCCAAAGTCGTTCTATGCAACGAGGGCACTCCTTAGGGAATTGGGCCTTGATTATCACAAGGTACATGCATGCCCAAGAGATTGCTCACTGTATTGGAAGGAGACAGCTAGTAGGGATGATTGCATAGTGTGTCAGACGCCTAGATACAAACAGTTTGAGGGTGAGAAGAATGATTATAAAAAGAAGCAACAAAGAATTCCCCAGAAGATTGTGAGATACTTTCCTTTGATTCCAAGGCTTCAAAGATTGTTCATGTCATCCAAAACTGCTTCATTAATGAGATGGCATGTAGAGGGCCGAATTGATGATGGCAAAATGAGACATCCTGCTGACTCTCTTGTCTGGAAAAATTTTGATACTTTGTATCCCAAGTTTGCGAGTGAGCCTCGCAATGTCAGACTAGGTTTAGCAGCGGATGGATTTAATCCATTCAAGGCAATGAATGTTGCTCACAGCAGTTGGCCAGTTATTGTAATGCCTTATAATTTGCCACCGTGGTTGTGCATGAAACAACCTCATATGATGATGATATTGCTCATTGATGGTCCTTCTTCACCTGGCAATAACATTGATGTCTACTTGCGCTTGTTAGTGGATGAACTGATTGAATTGTGGGAAAATGGTGTTCAGACGTACGATGCAGAAACTAATCAAATGTTCCAATTGCACGCGGTCTTACTGTGGACAATAAATGATTTTCCTGCATATGCAAATTTGTCTGGATGGAGCACGAAAGGTGCTTTAGCTTGTCCTTGTTGTAACATACGTACTCGACATCGGTATTTGAAGAATGGAAGGAAAATTTGTTACATGGGGCATCGCCGCTGGTTGAATGCGAGTCACAAATTTCGAAAAGATGCTGCGTCTTTTGATGGAACTTCTGAATTTGAACCATGTCCAACTCGGTTATCGGGGGCTAATGTGTTACGACAGCTAGGGCCTAAGCATCAACCAACTAACAGACAAAAAAGAACTAGGAAAGGAAAGGAAAAAGAGGACAACGAGGAGGATCATAATTGGAGGAAGAGGAGTATTTTCTTTGAGCTTCCATATTGGGAGCATAATTTGATTCGCCACAATCTTGATGTAATGCACATTGAGAAGAACGTGTGTGATAATGTATTGTGGACGATATTAAATGTTGATGGGAAAGGAAAGGATAATTTAAATGCTCGTCGAGACTTGCAAGATATGGGAATTCGAAAGGCATTACATCCTAAAAAAGGGGTTGGGAACAGGTATTATTTGCCGCCTGCATGTTTTGCTATGAACAATAGAGAGAGAGGTTTGTTTTGTACACTCCTGAAGAATATCAAAGTTCCAGATGGGTATGCATCCAATATTTCTCGTCGTGTTAACCTCAAACAACATAGCATATCTGGACTGAAAAGTCATGACAACCATATATTGATGCAACAAATACTTCCAATAGCAGTGAGAAATTTGTTACCGAAAAAAGTTGTTGAACCATTGATTGAGTTAAGCAATTTCTTCAGGCAGTTGTGCTCCAAAACTTTAGAGCCAGATGGGTTAGATCGTCTTCAATCCCAAATTGCTCTTACACTTTGTCATCTTGAGAGAATTTTTCCTCCATCCTTTTTCGATATAATGGAGCACTTGCCTATTCACCTAGCAGAGGAGGCCAAGATTGCTGGTCCAGTGCAATATCGCTGGATGTACTTCATAGAAAGGTGTGCAATTCTACTCCAATTTAAGGTTGTAGTCATTTGTTTGTTTATAATTGAAAGTCATGTGTGCATTTGTTTGTTTATAGGTATCTTATGACACTTAAGTCATATATGTGTAATCGAAGTCATCCAGAAGGTTCAATTGCAGAGGGATACTTAGTTGAAGAGTGTATGACCTTTTGCTCAAGGTACTTGGATGATGTCGAGTCAAAATTGAATCGACCAATAAGGAATTACGATGTTAGCGACAATCCTGGGATATTACTGGGTCATGCTTTAGGAAAAGGAAAAGGGTTTGCGCTTGATAACACATCATGGGTACAAGCTCATCGGTATGTGTTATTTAACACTGCTGCGGTTGTCCCATATCGAGAGTAAGATACAATCTTTGTTTCAAAATTTTATTGATACCATTAATAAGTATCTTGCATTTTATAGGTACTTTAAATGTATAGGGAGCATCGTGATTTTATTAAGCGGTCACATCGTCGTCTTAAAGATTTTGATGTGGATCGCCGTCACAATGATGAGTTTCCCAGATGGTTTAATTCTCATGTAAGTACTAATAACTTACATGTTTTTAATTTTCAATTCTCATGTTTTCAATTTTTAATTCTCTGTTAGTTGATGTTTAATTTTGTTGACTTTGTAAAAATAGGTTGAAGAGCTTCTAGCTATTGAAAATGCTGTGTTGTCAGATGAGATTAAAACTTTGGCATTGGGACCTAGTAAAAAGGCCACGAGATTCAATGGGTATATAATTAATGGTACTAGGTATCATACGAGGAGTCGTGAGTGGAGAAGAAAAACTCAAAATAGTGGGGTTATGGTGAAAGCAAAGACTTGTAGCTATGCAAGTACCAGAGACATGAATCCTGTGGAAGGTGAAGTAGCATACTATGGATATGTGACAGATATTATTGAATTGTATTACTCATACGACCGTAGATATGTGCTATTCATGTGCGACTGGATTGACAACAACAAAGGATTGAAGCAGGATGGGTTTGGTTTCACACTTGTTAATTTCAATCATTTGTTATATACAAAGAAACAAAATAGTGATGAGCCATTCATCCTAGCATCTCAGGCACAACAAGTTTTCTATGTTAATGATCCCGTTGAAGCTGATTGGGATGTTGTAGTCAGGATGAAACCTAGAGACTTGTATGAGGTGTGTGGAGAACAACCAATTAATGATGGAGAACATCACAATGAAGTGGAAGGATTTGGCGACCAAGAATTAGATGCAACTTCGTTTGCTTGTGAAGAGGACATAAATTGGGTTAGGCAAGGTGAAGTTGGAACAACTATTGATGAAACTATTGGACCTCTTGGGATATCGACACAGACACAATCTGAAGATGATGAAGAAATGATATGATATTGTAATTTTGTTTCATATTCATTGTTACATTTGTGCTTTTAGCATGGATATTCATGTTAATGAAACCTTTGCTTTTAAAATGCGTCATTTGTTTGCTTTTCAACGTGATTGTCCTTGAGACAACCTTTTATGTCCTTGAGAAAGATTATATCTGTTATATTAAGATTGTGTTTAAAATTTAAATTTGTAGAGAATTTTTTTAATATTTTGGACTTTATATTCATTGTTAACCCATAAAATTCTACACGTATGCTTGTGGTCTTCTGTAAACTAGCATGACAGATCGACGATGCTCTAGGCAGAGGCAACATTTAGCCTCTGCAAATTCTGAGAGTTCTTACAGTGGGAGTGCAGATGAGAGTTCTTATAGTGGAAGTTCAGATGAGAGTTCAGAGGAGAGTACACGCATCATACCTGATCCACCCATGTCATGGTATCCTCCAGGTAGCTTGCCTAGTATATCATTGAGTACTGGTTCGACACATGACACTACTGCTGGTATGAATTATTTTATTCAATTGAATTACTCCATTAGATTTCTCTGTTGATGTGCTTTTTTCTTTTGATGTTTATATTTCTTTTTTTTTAAACTAAGTGACACTACTCCATTTGCTCCATTGTCTGCTCAATTCTTGTATTATCATTCTTTCTAGTATCTTCTAACTTGATATTGATATTTGGATGAGTAGGTCATAGTTTGAGAGGCCCAAGACTCATGCATGGTAGTGATTGGAACCCAAGTGGTGGCATTTTACATATTGTGCCTAATGAGTTGAACCAAGTGGTTGACGGGTATACACCCTTGGCTTCTCGTTTGGGTGTTTTAGCTCGAGATGGGAACCTTATGCCCCTCACTTATAGAACTTGGAGCCATGTACCGAAGGAAAACAAAGAGAGAATTTGGAGAGAAGTAAAGGTAAAAGAATTATTTCATTTTACATATCAATTTTAATCTTAATTTGTTATTATTTATTTTATTTGTTTCATATTTTATAGTTGCCAGTTTGTTTTGTTTCTTCCTTTTGTTGTTTCCTTGAATAATTCGAACAGAGAGAATTCGATGAAGTAGCTGAATATCTATGTATATATGTGTGTGTATTTATACAAGTAATTACATGTACTTACACAATAGTCATTTGCTTTCTTGGGCTATCTCTGCAACTTTAGAGGAATCTCTGTTTTACCAAATTACTATTATTTTATAGTTTTATTTTTCTTATTTTGTATTTTTTTTCTTTCTGCTGCATTGCTGTCTAGCTTCCTGGCTTTGACCTTTCTACCTTCCAGGAAAATGATTAAAAATAAAAAATAAAAATTATTATATTCAATTACCCAAAATAGTGCTTGTTTGTAAGACAAATACCAGCATTGCCATTGCACACTTGGAATTCTTCTGCATTGTTGTTTGGGCTTGCTGCTGTGTGTATGCTGCTGCGTGTATGTTGTTGCTGCTGTGTGTATGCAATAGTCACAACGTTGCCAATTATTTGCAGATCAATACAGATGCCGACGAGTCAATGAAGAAATTTGTTTTGGCATCTGTTGGAAAAAAATGGAGAGAGTGGAAGGCTAGAGTTAAACAATTGGGGTATACGCCATTCGACAACGATGCTGATAGGTTAACTCATCGGCCCGAAAGAGTACATGAGCATCAATGGCGAAGCTTAGTCTATTATTGGGGCACTCGGAAGGCACAGGTATCATTTAAATTGTTTATATAACTCTATCGTAATCTCATAAGATGAGTTTGTTAATTAATAAATTATCTTGTGTTTGTGTTCATATGTAACAGAAAAAAAGTATAAAAAACAAAGAAATTCGGAAGAAGAAGACATTAAATCACATAACTGGAAGAAAACCATTCTCAGTTGTTCGAGTAGAGGTATATAGTTTCTTTATATTTCAAATTGAAATTGTATATTTTGATTTTGTTACTTAATTTTAAGTGTAATTATAGGAAACTAATAAGAAGAATGGAGTTCCTGCAACTCGCTTAGAGGTGTGGATGGCTGGGTACACGAAGGATAACAAACCAAGTAATGATAAAGTTGTTGCGGTCATGGTATGTAGCACCATAATTATATACTTTGCATGTATGGAATGTATTAGATACTTGTCTCATATTTGTTTCTTTATTTATTTTTTAAAGAAATGTTATGAAATTACTAGGGAAAAAGGAGAAACGAACCCGCATACATAATTTGTTAGGTCAGGCATAAACTTACATCACATGAGCACTTAACGTGCTAGGTAATAATACCCTCGATTTATACAGGAAATTAAAGACTCTCGAGTGATTACTTTGTTGTCGAAAAGTAGCTAACCATGGCCTCTTCCCCTTCGCTATCAAGTGTCAAGTTAAGCCCCTCCGGAGGTAAGTCATCTTCAGCAGAGTCAAAATGCTGTACAGAGGTTGTTAACCTTTATGTTAGAGGGGCACTCCTGTTGGATTGGGCTGGCAGGGACACATAACCGGCTTCTATTTAATGAAGATTATTTTTTTGTATAAACTTTGGAGTGGAATAATGCAAAATGATACGCATGTCTGTAGGTGTCAACCCAATTAGATTGTTCTTGATTTGTAGTGATTCAATTTCTCCATCACTTAATTTTACTCTTGAAAATTTTCATTTAATTAAGAAAACTTCATCATTTTGTTTCTATCATTTCTGTCTCTACCTGTCAATTTTAACTTCATCCTTATAAACAAATAATTTGGTGTTTGGGAGTGTTTCGTAAGTTGGCTGGATGTGCTTTAGTTTTGGGGTCTTTTTGTATAAAAGTCTTGTGGGGTTAAGAGAACTAGTTTAAATGAGGATTAATCTGCAAAGAGGTGACACTTTTTGTGAAGAAAATCCAAATTTGAGCCGAGTGCTCCTCACCAGCTAAGGTCTGAAGAATTAGTCGCTTAGGTTTTGACGAGCTGACCCTGCAGCGCCATCTGATCCCTTTATCACAGTGTATCATGCAAGAGGCTAGCTCTAAGCCGCTGTTTAACTTTCGTTTCAAGATTTCTCTGCTTGAAGATGGAAAACTGGGTCTAAAAAATCAATATTCAAATACCCCATTCCATTTTCTGTGATAAAAATTCTTGAATTTTCTGAGCTTTCTGAAGTCTGAACTCATCCAATTCTTCAATCATTTGCTTTCACTGCTCCTTGTCCCTTTGAAAGAATATATTGACTAGTATTATTTTGTATATTTTTGTACTTTTGCCATCTTGACACACATAAACAACAGAAATAGACATAGCTATTAGCTAAGGGGGTTGTAGCTTGGGTAGCTAGTCATTTGGCGTGCATAGGGAGGGAAGTCTTAAATGTTTATAAAGAATATTTTGAGTTTGAACTCTCCATATATACTAATTTAATAGTTAATTAATTAATTTTGCCGATTTATTTATAATAATTAAAAAAAACAAAATAAAAATAGACATGACAGTCATTTTATTTTGTAAGTCTCACATTTAATCTGAGAGATACATATTTGATTATGTAATTGAGTCATGATTCAAAATAAAAATAGACATGACAGTCATTTTATTTTGTAAGCCCAGTTAACAAGGCAGCCATAGATTCCTCATGGAATCAGAATGGAATATAATTTGATGCAAGAAATACAATTCACAACATAAATTACATTATTCTCTACTTTCTATTGATATTGATTAGACATGATTGTGAGCGAGCATGAAGCATATGTGAAGCATTGGGAAGAAATATGAAAATGACAATTATTCATAGTAGATTTTTGTAGATGAAGATGATTATGTGTCATTACACCTATGCATTATTGTTGTTATTGCTGGGAACTTTGACAATTTTTTTTGTTGCCTTTTCCGTGTCTCATCATAGTAGATTTTTGTAGACAAAGATGATTATTGTAAAATTTCCAAGAAGTAATTTGTTTAGTATGACTTCAGTTTGAATTATGATGGTTTTGCTAAAGTGTGTTGTTCGCGAGGTTTGGCCAGTCAGCAATACAGATAGATTGCAATGACGATAGAGAAAAACATGAACAAGAGTTCCTTGGACAACTCTGACTTATTTAATGGCTTTTTTAGGTATGGAATTTAAAGAATTGAAGCTGTCCTAAGAGATGAGCACTGAGGTGGTCACTTGACTCTTTTTTGTGCTTGCCTTGTGGAATATGGCTGTGGTTGGTCTCTATTTGGGATGGCTAGTATTATACTAGGATGCTTCTTGTGCTGATTCGTGGGATGCTCATGTGTAGTTTATTAGGGTGCTAGCTTCCCTACTAGTTAAAAATAAATAAAAAGAAGAAGCTTCCCTTCCTGCTTAATAGTGCTTTTAATTTATGTTATCTAATTATCAACTTTCAGCTTGAGAGAAGTTGTGCCAGTTCAGGACCTGGGAAGTCTGGCATTATGGCATGACTCTAATATCTTGGTTAGGAAGGTTTTCTCAAAATGCACTCTATCACATCATTATACTTCCTTTTTTTTTACCTGAAGGGAAAAAAAGAGAAAACTCAGAAAAAGTTTAACAGAGTAGAAAAAAGATCAAAATGCTTTGTGCAAATTCTATATAATTGCTTATGAACCCAGGGATGTTTTTAGCCTTTGATAATCAAGGATATGGATAAATAGATGTTATTAATGGAACAAAAATAATAAAGAACAAACAACATTTTATTGACACTGTGAAGGCACCTTGACAGGGCATGCATCAACATGGCAGGATGCAACTTGACACTGCAAATGTGTGCCAGTTTGAAATATTATTATGAACTTGTTTGGTGAATTATTTTTAAATTTGAATTTTTTTTTTGGTGGGAGTATAATCTGTTCTTACTTGTAAGTAAATTGACTTCTTGGAAGGTATGATTTTCTTAAACAAAGAGGTTTTCATGAATGGTGTGAACAGTGACATCCCATTACTCTGTCTAGCCTGTTAGAAATAGATGTGCAAAAGTATCTGCAAAAATGTCTTCTCAACTCACAAGTCTACAAGTTTTTTGATCAGTTAATACCCATTTATACACATATATATCTGCATAATACATATCTATTTTACTAGATAGCACAAAACAGGGGTAGGGAACAGGTGGAAGGGAAGAATCCAACTTTGTCCCATTCTCATGAAAATATAATCAGTAAGTGGAAGTGGTCCTATTTTTTACCTTTTTGGATCACTGACAGCTGACTTGTGCAGTACAGTGAGTGGTCCTATGTCCTAACTCCAAAGCTTAGGTTAGGTTTGGTTGTATATATATATATGTTAGTAGGAAGCCCCATCTACCTCTACTACTACCATTCCATATTTGAAGAAAAGAACAAAGTGCTTTTCCAAAGTGAGTGATTACGAAAAGCTATTACCCCTCAATCTGATGGTCTAGTATTTTTTTTTTTTTTTGGGCTCCAATGAGTTTGTGAAATAGTTCTCTACATGTTTAGCTAATTAACTAGTTTGTTGAGTATGGCTAATGTCTTAACAACCGAGGAGAGAGAGAAGGGGAAAGGGGGTTATAGCTGCATCAGGGGTACAAATGCATACTCTTGTCTTCTTTAAAACAAATTATTTTATGCTTTACATTTAATACATTAAAGTAGATCTCAAATTTATGAACAATTTTATTGGTGGCTAATTACTAATTAACAATTGTAGACACAAATGAAGGACCTTGGGGCGCAATCCAATGCTACAGATGAAGAAATTATCACACAGGTTCTAGGGCCTGAGCGACCTGGTCGTGTTCGAACATATGGATTGGGTCCTTCCCCGACAGATGTCTTTGGAGGCGGATATAGGCAATCGCAAGAACAAACTCGTATCATCCAAACGCAAGTCCAAGAGCAACTTAACCAATATAAAACACAAATGGAGATACAAATAAAGGAGATGATGGATGCTATGCTTAATCAACAGAAAGTACAAATGGAGATGCAAAGCACAATCCAAGCTCAACAAGCCCGAATAGAGCAATTGGAGTCTCAACAGGCCATGGGTGGGCCTGTTGCACCAGCTGCTACACATGTGCATTCACAACAACAATCCCATGCATACACCTCATCATTTAATTGTCATCGTTCGTCCGAGGAAGTGAGTAAAAGTTAATTATGAAATTTTCATATGACATTTTATTCATGTTATTTGTTCTTATCAAATGCAGGTTCACATATCAAAGAAAGAAAAGAAGAAGAAGAAGAAGAAGTAGATATGACAAACTCAGGTTCATTCTAAACCATTATAGTTGGATTTGCTTCCTCAAAAAGGAGTTTAACTATATTTCATCAAAAAGGATTGCCTATTTCTATGCATCCAAACATCAGCCACATCAATGGTAGGCAAACTAACTTATTTTATAGAATGTCTGTATGGGTTTTGTGGTTCCTCGCTTTAGTCCTTTGCATAAGAAGTAGATGTTTAGTTAACATCTAAAAGTGTCATTATCACACTCCCTCCATTTGGGGGTTTTGTATAAAATTAGTTGATAATGCTTTTCTTCAATTTGGTTCATGAATGGAAAGAGATACTAAACAGAAATATATGGAAAGAGATACTAAACAGAAATAGCAGCCTTTTAGTAGAAATACGGAAGCTAGTGGTTCAGTTAAAGGGACAGCCAGACCTGTAGGTTGGCACCGGATCTTTCGTTGTCAAAATTTTAAGCCTTGTTTCAATATATTACAAAACATCAAAATCTTAGCCAAAATGAGGATTTATATCACCTTGTATCGCTACTCCTTAACTTGATAACATACTAATATGTGCAAAGATCACTAAAATTTGATATCTCCTCAATAGCATATGGTAAGCAATGTGATTTAAAACTAACCTGAATAAGATTAAGCATCTTGCGGGTTTGAGAGAAGATAAGAACACAATGCCCATCAGAAATTAAGTTATCCTGTGACAGGCATCATACATACCAGGTCAAAATAATATAACAACATATCTAGAGCATAAGTTCAATAACATGTAGTAATTCTAACCAATAATGATAGTATAAAAGTTATCTTGCATGAGACATTATGCTTCTCTTCAAAGACAGATCTCTCAGTGACATCTGCTATGTGCATTGCCAATTTTTCAGCAACAACAGTGTCTTCCTGGTTTAATCATGAATGATATGATACTTTTCTTTATTCTTTTTTTGTATTAACACTATTATGATTAGTTCAACCTTTTTTTTTTATTTTTATTTTTTTATTATTTTTATTTTTAAAGAGTATTTTACTCATAACGAAGCATACGCGTCATATTTTTTATTTACAAACGAAAACAACTCGGCAACACCCAAAGCAAAAAGGATATATAATGCGCACTAGTTATCATTTTATATATATATTTCTTTTCTTTTTCTTTTTTTGGAGATAAAAAATTGAGAATGAGCTTAAAAATGTAAAAAAAAAAAAAAAATGAGAGCTTTTTCAGTAAATTCATTATCTAAGAATGTTGTTCCATAAAACTCATAGTATTTTATAATATTCCATTAGGTCTATTTCATACAAAAAGACCAAAAAAAGCCCTCAAAAAAACACGCACCCCTCTCTCTCTCTCTCTTTGAATCTAATAACCGTCTCTCTTCCCCTCTCTATTCTTGCGTAGGAAATCACGCACAGTACCTCTACAGTCCAGAAATCCAAAACCATATTCCACATCGCCTCAACGCCCACAAGACTGTATTCCTTCCATTGTTGCATCGTCGCATCGTCGCATCGTCTTCTCCGTCATCCCTACGCCGAGAAGACTGTCTTCGTTCCATCGTCTCATCATCTTCTTCGTCGTTCGTACGCCCAGAAAACTGTATACGTTCCTTCGTCGCATCGTCCCTTCGTCTCAACATCTTTGTCATCGAAATGGGCAAAAAACGTAAGTATTCTACTCATTCGTGTATTTAAACCGTAAACCTCTTTATCAACAACCAACATTGTGAACTTTTACAAATATCCCCTTTTCCTATGCATACAATACATAGGAGTCCATATTGTTCATACCCTAACATTTATTCTGAACCCCTCAATCGTAATCCCTAATTTTATTGATTTTTGCAGTCAAAAACATTACAATTGCCATTACATTGTGTTCACAACTGTCAACATTCGAAAATGTTTTGGTTATAGTTGTTGTAATTGAAATCTGTGAACATTCACATTGATTGAAAATGGTTTGATAATCAAATATATTCCAGATGTTATTCGGTTGTTGTTCAATGCTGTGAACATTCACATGGTTTCAAATGTTTTGGCCAATTCTTTTTTGTTGCTGTTGATAACAGATGTGAACATTCACATTGAGTTAAAATGTTTGAGTAATAAGGTATTAATGGTGTTGTTGTTGTATACTGTGAAAATTCACATGCATTGACACTCTTTGGCCAATTCTGTCGTTGTTCTTGTTGTTGAAAGGTGTGAACATTCACATTGCCTGAAAATTGTAGGACAATCAGATATTATTGGTTTATTTTGTTCTAGCCTGTGAACATTCGCATTGCCTGAAACTTTTAGGAGATTCAGATATTATTGGTGCTGTTGTTCTATGCTGTGAACATTCACATTGCCTGAAAATTTTAGGAGAGTCAGATATTATTGGTGTTGTTGTTTTACGCTGTGAACATTCACATTGCCTGAAAGTTTTAGTTCAATCAGATATTATTGGTGCTTTTGCTCTAGGCTGTGAACATTCACATTGCCTAAAAAATTTTAGGTGAGTCAGATATTATTGGTGCTGTTGTTCTATGTTGTCAACATTCACATTGCCTGGAAATTTTGGGATAGTCAGATATTGTTGGTGCTGTAGTTCTAGGCTGAGAACATTCACATTGCCTGAAAATTTTAGGAGAGTCAGATGTTATTGGTGTTGTTGTTCTATGCTGTGAACATTCACATTGCCTGAAAATTGTAGGACAATCAGATATTATTGGTGCTGTTCTTATATGGTGTGAACATTCACACTGCCTGAAAATTTTAGGACAATCAGATATTATTAGTGCTGTTGTTTTATGCTGTGAACATTCACATGGATTGAAAAATATTGGGCCAATGAGTAGAGATATTTTGATTCTTTTCCCCCTATTGCGAATGTTTGCCTTGTTGGTATTGTTGATTGTTAATGGTGATCCAATAAGTTGATCCATCATTTTATATGTTTGTGTTAACATCCACATGTTCTTCAATGGTGTTCATGGTTGTATAAAAATGCATTGTTTTCCACACACTGACACGATATGTACATTGTGTTTGTGCTGACACAGTCAAAATACACATTCATGTACATATGTGAATGTTCATAACCACACACAAACTTTGGTGATTCAAAGCCACGCACACAAACTGTGAACATGCACATCAGTGGAAATGCTGTTAATGTTCACATCTGTTCCACTATGCTAATCAGATGAGCCTTCACTTAATTTTTTTTAAATGCTCCATTTTGCAGATGTCGCACAAAAGAAAACCGCAAAGAGAAAAAGAGATGAGTACCATGTGAAGGAAGAAACCCCACAAACAAATACTTGCACCAATATCGACATGCGCCATGTGAACTACAGATCTAATATGACTGGATTGGTCAAATTAATGAAAACCACCAAGTTCACAGAAGCACAGCTTCGGTGCCTTCAATAAACACCTTTTTGGAATTTGTTTAATGCATTGAGAAACAATCAGATCGACCTTGACAAATGCATGAAGTATGATGATGTTGTTTTGCATGTACTACAAATGTACCAAGCTTCAAAAGATGCCTTCTACATTGGGGAGAAGAAGATGAACATACACAACAGCGACATCAAGCTGATTTTTGGTGTGGACTGTGGCAGCAAGCTGATGGACAGATCATAAGGTGCGAAACCAAAGACTGGCATTGTAAACAAAAGATGCAAAAAGTCAGCCGGTTGACTTCAAAATGGATACGCACCCTTTTGACCGAGGCATTGAAACGCAAAAAGAAAGATGACAACGAAGAAGTTGCCCGACTAGTGTACATGTATGCTTGCCAAAAGCTTTTTTTCTCAACAAGCGGGGAGACAATAGGATGGGGCTACTATGCACATATGGTCCCATTGGAAAGCATGCAAGAATATGATTGGGCCAAGCAAATTGGGATAATGTTGACATCGTCTATTTCCCAAAATGACAAAAATCCAGCAAAAATCACCGACTGTGTCATGTTATTGATGGTAAGTACCCATGTTGTCAAATAATAACATTCACATGTCCTTCAGTGTTGTTCATCTAAGCCAACTGTGAACATTGACATCTGCACTACTGATGTGAATGTCCGTAGGCAATTATAATTCACAGATGTGAATGTTCACATCTGAATCACTGATGCGAATGTCCACATTCACTCATAATATACTACTGTGAATGTTTACAACACTGCTCCATAGGCAATTATGTTTCACTAATGTGAATGTTCACATCTGAAGCACTGATGTGAATGATCACATTAACTCATAACATACTACTGTGCATGTTCACAACAGTGTCACATCACTTACGTTTCACAGATGTGAATGTTCACATTTGAATAACTGATGTGAATGATGACATTCACTCATAACATACTACTGTTAATGTTCACAACAGTGCCACATCACTCACGTTTCACAGATGTGAATGTTCATATCTGAACCACTGATGTGAATGTTCACATTTAATGATAATGTACTACTGGGATGTTCACAACAATGGCACTGTGATTAATATTCACATAGGTTGCCATTACTATGCAAATGCTAAATAACAATATGTGTTTCTTGTTTTATTGAAGTACTGGTTGTGTGAGCACACAACCATCCTACAACCTCACAGACCCAATGCTTTTCCTTGCTGTGTGAAGTGGGATCTGACTGCTTTTATAGAAGAAGATGAAAACCACTTCTTTAGCTGATTTGCGTTTTAATGAGGTAGGGCCTTCAACTACTGATCAAAACATTCACATTATAACAGCACCCAAATATATACGTTAACTAACATATTTTTTCCATTTTCAGGTTAATGCTGGTGAACTCTTTGCAACCCCAACAGAATTACAAAAGTTCAAGCATAAAATATTGAAGGTGGAGCCTGAAATTTATGAACCAGCCAGAACATCTGCCAGCCTTTCTGATATCAAGGGAGAACAACACAATGGCAGCAACTCCCACTTTTCTGGGGATGGGGTGGAGCTGAAGGATAGTAATGAGGACATTCACATTCCATTTAGTAGCCAACATTATGACAGATCTATTGTAATACCAAACACAAACCAACTTGATATCATTGATGTGCTTATCCAAGAAAATCGGAAGGCTTAGGGCGTCATAAGGCAATGGGAAGCAAAGTACAAACACCTTCAACTTTCATGGGAGTTAAGGGCAAGAGTCATAGCTGCTTTTGAACATAAATTGTTTAACCAGTCCAGCCCGCCCAACGTGAATATCGAAATAAAGAAGTGCATGGAGCAGAAGGATAAGGAAATCAAACGCTTAACGCAGCTGGTCATCGACTTAGAATGCGATAAAACAATTCTTCAGGATCTTTACGATGACCAGTCAGTCCACATTGTCACACAGGCTATGGCAACCCCCTAGCCCAATGCAACACAATATCAGCCCACCTTCTAGGGTCAAGCGTATAAAGGAAAAAGATCGCAAAGAACATCGCTTGCCAGACTTCCAGTACCCAGACTTACCTGGCCAAAAGCAGCCCCATCCAGTCGAAATGGTTGAAGATGTGGAGAAACACCCACCAGCGAAGCAGCCAAAAAAATTATCCTTGACTAACAAGTTCAAAGTCTGGACCAAGATGTCCAAACAAGACAAACAAAAGGTCCAAGCTTTACAAAAAAATGGAGGCACTGAGTAAGTGACTGTACAAACATCCAATGTTAACATTCACATTCCGTAATAGTCTATACTCATCACTGTGTTCAATTTTTTTGGTTTGTTCAGATCTGTGCAATGTAAATATTTACATTGGTTTGTTCATAATGCACAAGCTGCTGGTGTGGAAAGGAGATTCAAAGGCTACACATGTGTATTTTGATGACATTGTCAACCTTATCAAGGAGGAATCAATACACAGCAACACATGTGTATTTTGATGACATTGTCAACCTTATCAAGGAGGAATCAATACACAGCAATGTATGTCATTACAAATATAATTCACTCTTCATGCATATGCACACACAGACACACACACACTCACAGCCACAAAATGTATATAATATGACCCAATGTTTGTGCAGCTCATAGATGCATATGCTAAACTGTTGCATGAACAACAAGAGGTGGTCAACCCAACTTCGGATGAAGCCTCATTGATCTTCACGAGCATGTGTTTGGTAAAAATCTATCATTCCATTATTTGTAATGTGAATGTGAAACTTCACAGTCCAGCAATTATTTGTCAAATGTGTACAGAAAGTGATACGAGAGTACCATCCTCGCAAAAGGAGTAAACACATTGATGCACATGTCAAAAACTACCAAGGAGAGAGATACCTACTATTCCCATTGCATCATGAGTACCACTGGACGATAGTTGTGTATGATGCTAAAGACAATTTGTGGAGGCATTACAACTCATTACGCCCAAGAACAAGCATATATGACCCGCATATTGACCAAGCACAAGAAGTTGTAAGTGGCTATTTTTCAACACAAACATGACTTGTTCTCATGCATTAAATGATTGTACACACACATATGTTTGTTGGTGCCTAATTTGAAATTCCATACACAGAGAAAGTACATTGAGCATGTTGTGAGCGTTATTGGCGAGTCATCACCGCTATACAGTAAGTTAGCAGGCCAAAATCCAGCATAACCAACCAAAAGTGTTGATGTCTGTCCTCAGCAAGGCGACGACTCGTAAGCCTCACTACATTTTTTTCAAATCCTCCATAACCATTATGCAAATATTCATGTCAACTGCTAATCAAAACCATTTCGCATTTACAGAGTGGACTGCGGACCGGCAGTATGTTACATCATGCGGGCGCACATATTTCATGAAGAAATTGTGGGCAGCCTCAGTAGTTCAGAATGGTGTGGACTACGAGATTTGTTAGTGCATAATTTTTTGAATCATAAGAAATCAGAGCTTCATTAAAACCTATAGGTGGGGGGTGTCCACCTACAAACTAACCAATTGTCGATTTGAATGTTAATATGGAATGCGTTGATATTTTGACACAACAACTGATTGTAAAACAGTGACACAACATCTATTAATAGGAAAAAGCCAGCTGCGAATTTCGAACTACTTTTGGTGTTGTTATGTTTTACAGATGTGAATGTTCACAGTTGTACCACTAATGTGAATGTTCACATTCACTTACGATATCCATACTGCTGTGTTGTTATGAGTGTAATTTCTGCAAATGTTTGAACCTGACTGTTCTATAATACACATACTTTGTGCAGGAGTGTACACTTGGCCTACATGACATAATTACGAATCACATACACATGTGTGAATATTCACATTTGTTCTTGCTCATAGCAGTTGTAAATGTCATTCTTCTCTGGCAAATGTGAACATTTACTTATGATATTCATATGCAGTAATGTTTACAGATGTGACTGTTCACAGTTGCAACACTGATGTGAATGTTCAAACTCACTTATGATATTCATAATGCCGTGTTGTGATGAGCATATTTGATGCGATTTTTGGAACCAGATTTTTATGTAATACACATACTTTGTGCAGGAATGTACACAATGTTTGCAAGACATCATTACGGGTAACATGAACAGGTGTGAATATTCACATTTCTTTCCATTCATAACAGTTGTGCATGTTCACACCATGTCAATCTTCATGCATGTGAAAGTTCACATCACAGCTTATATTCATGTCAACATTGGCAACAATAAGGTAAAAAAGTTCAACCCATGTGCAAGTTTTCACATAATATGATTCGTTTACGTAAGTGTGAATGTCCACATCATGTATTTATCATTACAACTTTAACAAACTATCAGTTTCATATACAAAAAAAAGAAAATGAAAAAGCACAAATGAAATACTAAGTTTGCCAAACCATTATTTTGCTTGCCAACACAACACAATCTTATTTTAGAAATGAATATAAGAATCCAATGTAAAACACAATGTTGAAATGAAAAATGTGCATCCTACATCGGCTCCTTGCATGACTTCCGATTATGGCTCCCCAGCTTATCACATCTCCCGCACCTTATTTGTTTCAGTTTCTCACCCCTTGATGGGATCCTATTCTTTTTCGGCCTTGCGGGTGGTCTTTTCACAGTTGGCGGGTATATAGTGAAGTCCATGGGATCAAAAGGCGGCTTCTCTACCGATGATATAGGGAATATGGCACCCGAATACGCTGCACGATATGTCTGTACATGAAAGTAATGTTCCACACAATCATTGAGATTGTAGCGGCTCTTCTGAATGGCAATAACAGCATGGTCACATGGGAATCCATTGATTTTCCATTTGAAGCACGAACATGTACGCCTCACAACATCAACAGTAACAGATGGTATTGAATGAACTTCAAACACATTCTCATTGGCTTTGCTAACTTGCCAAGACCTGCTGTCATTGAACGAATCCATAAGCCTTGTTTCGAATGTAGGACAAATAAGCTCATTCCATTTGTTTGCTTGGTCACGCCGTGTAGACATTTGCCGCATCAACTGAGTACGAATTGTGTCCACCATTTGAGTGGTAGGAAGATTACGCGCTTCTTTAATCCAGTTATTAAATGACTCCGCCGCATTGGAAGTCATCTCCCCATAACGCATGCCCCTGCACAATATCACAAACATTTTACAATAGGAAAGTTAACAGGTCTGAACATTCACGTTGACTGATGTGAACATTAACATCATTCGCAGTGAACATTAACATTAACTTACACAATGCACAGATGTGAACACTAACATCAACTTAAATGAGAGAATGATGTGAATGTTAACAACAGCAAAATATGACAACAGATGTGAACATTCACATCATTCAAATCAGTCATCATTATCAGATGTGAACATTCACATCATTGACATTGAACATGAAACACAATTGGAAGATTTTTACAATTCTTAACTGATAATTCACATCACTACCATTTTGACTTGACAAATGGAACACTTTAAAAAACTATTATTACCTGAAGTATGAATTTGCCCAGTGCTCAGGTGCCAAGTCCTTGAAAAAATCATGTGCTTGTTGTTTACCCTCCTCTTTTAATTTTGCAAGCTTTTCATGGAACCTTACCACAGTTGGCTCATAAGCACAATCACCCAAACTACTTACTAGGTGATCCCTGAATCCATTATCAATTCCTTTCATCCGATCTCTTAAATTGCTCTTCAAGTGTTGTAAGCAATAGCCGTGATGAGCCGATGGGAACACCTTCGGCATAGCTTCTAACCGGCCAAGATTACGATTCGAAATAAAAGTAATCTGGCGCTTACCATCAACAACCTTCCCAAGTTCATGCAAGAACCACGACCAATTCGCCGTGGTCTCCGAATCAACAATCACAAATGCAACAGGAAACAAACCTACAACACAACACCAATACGCAACTGTTCACAATATTCCAAAATGAATAGAAAATAATATAAATGAAACAGGTCATGTGAATGTTTATATCTACATTGCCCTATTACTATTGTTATTTCTGGATTCAAGTTCATAAACAACAATGATGTGAACATTCACATTAACGACCATTAATAATTCATTTTTTATTGTTCAGCAATTGATAATGTGAACATTCTTAGTACTGTTCATTAATGGATCAACTGACAGTAGTGTACACTGATGTGAATGTGAATGTTCACGTTACTGTCATTAGCAGGCACAGATGTATAATAATGTGAATGGATCAGTGTATAATAATGTGAATGTTCACATTACTGTCATTAGCAGACATAGATGTGAACATTCACATCAGCACATAGTAATGTCAATGTTCACATTACTTATAATTTCTCAATCACTCATTTGTCCATACTATACATGTCAATGTGAATATTGACATGAATATATAGGTAAAAAAAGAACTAACCATTGTTTCCGTCTTTCGTCGTTGCCGCAAGTAGCTGACCTTTGTACTTTCCTTTGAGGAATGTTCCATCCAAGAATAATAAAGGCCGACAAGAATTAAACCCAGAAATACACTCAGCGAATGACACAAAGAAATGACGAAACTGTCGACTACTCGTATCATAGTCAATATTGACATAACTCCCCGGATTGTACCACATCACAGCATCCGAATACCACTGCAGCTGGTCAAACGATAATGAGTGATCTCCATGAATACCAGTCTTTGCTTTCTCCATAGCCAACCATACGACATGGTAACTCACATCTAGCCCATAATCCCTCTTCAAAATAGTCACAACATCACACAGCCGAGTCAACGACTTGTCCCTCATAATTTCAGATATGGTACTCAACACCAAATCTGAACTAACTCGCGGATTCTTCGATGTTCAGACATCCGTACCACAAGTATGCACATCACTAAAACTCTTGATGTAGAAAAAATCATTTGCTCGTTGTGCTCTACAATGTATAGCCCACAAGCAGCCCCTCTCCTCCCGCATCGCACACACAGCAGTAACTCTTGTTGTCTTGTTCTTCGTGTATGTAAACTGAAACCCACATTGGATGGCATACTTACATAAAACGTCACGAAATTCTTGTGCACCTCCAACAAACCGTTGTCCCATATGCGTAATACCATTTGCCCAAGGGGCTGACAACAATACCTTCTCCTTATGGTGACAAAATCTCCGTATTGCATCAATTTCTTCCTCAACCCCCACACACACCAATCCCAAACTAGTTGACTGACCAATACCACTTTTCAACTCAACCACAACTTCTACATGTTGTACCCCCATTGATTTAGCAAGCAGTAACATGTTCTGAAATTCTTCCTCATTGTCCAAATCACACTTACTAATCCCAGGTAGTTTACAGAACAATGAAATAGAACCAGCAGACAACTCATCCCATTTCTCACACAAACACTCCACCAAACGAGAATAACACATTGCGCGGGCAACATTTATTACAGTTGTACTGCAACCATATGTACACACCAACAGCATAAAGGTATCCATCTCCTATAAAAACACAAAAACACAACAATAAACAGTAATAAAAATCAATATGAAAATTCACATTGTGCAAAAAATTGATGACTACGCGTACAATTCAAGTGGTAAATCCATAATTCACAATACGAAGATGTGAACATTCACATTGATATTAACAACATGTCAACATTAAGCAAACATCAAAGTAAAATGAGAAAATCAACAATCTTCACATAATATTAACAAGATGTGAACGTTTACGTTGACACAGACACTCTGAATTATATGACACACACAGAGCCTCATTCAGCAAACATCAATTTTAAATGAGAACATCCACATTCTTCACATATTCCACATTAACAAAATGTGAACATTCACATTGACATATATACTGATAATCAAATCATCTACAGATATCCTCATTACGCATGCGTCCAAGTAAAATGAGAACTACACATTTAATCAAAATCGACATGAAAAATCACATTGTGCAAAAAATCAAAAATTACTACGTGTACAGTTCAAGTGCTAAATCCATAATTCACAATACGAAGATGTGAACATTCACATTGATATTAACAAGATGCCAAAATTGCAAACATCAAAGTAAAAATGAGAACATCAACAAACTTCACATAATATTAACAAAATCTGAACATTTACATTGACACATACACTCCGAATTATATCACACACACTGAGCCTCATTAAGCAAACATCAATTTAAAATGAGAACATCCACATTCTTCACATAATCCACATTAACAAAATGTGAACATTCACATTGACATATATACTGATAATCAAGTCATCTACAGAGATCCTCATTATGCATACGTCCAAGTAAAATGAGAACTAACACTGTTCTTCACACAATATGAATGAACTCCCCTCCACAGGACCATGTAAAAAGCATATAATTGAAAAACCAGAGCATCCAATTTATATCAATCCAAAAACAGAGCATCTGATCCATCATACGAATGAAACCATAAACTGAACATGTATTCATAATCAAATTGATACTAACCTTAATCATACAATCCTATAATCCTCCAGAAAGTCAAAAACAACTTATTCGAACTACTTATAGTCCAAAAAATTTGACAGCCGAACACCTACCTCTACGTCGTCTTCACTCGCAAACCACAGAACCAGACTACAACACCAAGAATGAAACCCTAGCACAACCAATCCTTGGAACGAGTATGCAAAGCATAAACGTATCTCTTGGAATTGGATTGATGAAGAAAAACGTAAAATAGAAACTGGCAAACTGAATCAGCGAGGAAACAGCCACGTAATATGTAAATACGTATTAACACTGTACATATATATATATATATATATATGGGGGCAAAATAGTCCAGGTAAATATATTAAATTAGAAAAATGGACCTTATGGAATAAAAAGAAAAGTTTATGGGACTAATCAGGTTATAATATTCTTTTCTGGACCTAATGGGATATAACAACTCTAGAATGGATTTATCAATAAAAAACCCAAAAAAAAATTGTTGGGCTTGGGTTAGAATTAAGGAAAAAATTAATTACAAGTCCTTTTTTTGAAAAATGCATATTTTATTTAATCTCAAAACCTTTTAGATAGACTCAAAAATTATGTATCAATTTATCTTCTCCTCTTTCTCTGCATCTTACTTCTTCTTTTTATCCATTTTTCTCTCATATCCGGCGTTAACCACGACCACACCTTCTTTATTTTCTTTCTCTTTCTAGTGTACAGTTATCGGTGACCAGCTATCACCATTGATTGAGGTTCACTAGTAACCATCGAGTATCGACTCCTTACTTCGCATTCATCGACGGCAAATGAGATGAGTTTTCAACAAAGAAGATGAACAGATCTACTCAGGGACGGAACTAGGAGAAGACTATGAGGGGCCATGACCCCCCTGTTCTATAAAAAAATATGATTTGTCATGACATTTTAAAAATATATATCTTATTTTGTACATAAAATGGCCTCTCAGTATAAAAAATACATATCTCATTCTTACCATATCTTGCATGCTCTGTTTATTTTACACCAAAAAAACTTTTTCATCCTATTAGAAATTGCTTCTATAGTATTTGATTTTTTTTAAATGTGTATAGATCTAATTTATATATCATATTGTACATAAATGTGTGCTTATGTATATGGTGAAAATTTTAATTCGTCTTTTGGCCCCACCGGTGATGAAATCCTGGTTCTGTCACCGGATCTATTCAAATCTAATATAAATCTACTCAGATCTACATCCAATTTGAGTAGATCTACGTTAGCTCCTATTAAATCTAAACCAAAAATAGTTACCGAAGTACAAGCCTCTCTTTATATATGTCTCTTTCCTTCGATCTATCATTTTTATACGTTTTTTGTACTACACGCTTCTATTTTCCTATTATAATGGAGAAAATTTTCAAGTTCTGAACACGTTATTTTTGAGCTTTAGTTATAGGAGGTGAAAACTGTAAAATTTTAGTTTTTTTGGTGCTAAAATGAATCATTCTTTAAAATTGTAAATCTTTGCAGTTTCATAACTTTATTTAAAATTGTAAAATTTTACAATTTCATAATATGTTTTAATTTGATTAATAAGGATAAATGCTTAATAGAATCATACTTTGAAAATATAACATTTTACAATTTCAAAGTTTGCTTTTCAATTTGATCAATATTAGAAATTATTTTCTTAAACGCTACAAAAATTGAAAATAACATATGTTTTTTCCCATTGTTGATGTTTGTTGTTCTTACATTTTTTTTTCTTCAGTATATCAATATTTAGCACATTTTCCTATGTTTTTTGGCTTTAATTTCCCAATGTATTCTTTTTATTTTTATTTTTCAGGCAATATTCTCAACATTCCAATAAGTCTCTGACGATATTCTTAACATACCGTAAGCATTCTAAACATTCCTGCGACTTCTGGTGACGTTCAAAACACTTCGGCGATACTTTGGTGAATTTCCGGTGATACTCCGATGACTTCCTGGTGATGCTAAACATTCTAGCGAGTCTCTGGTTACCGTCTAATGGAAATCCAGTGGTTGTGGAATGTAGCAGTGTCTTGAATTTTTTTTTTTAAAAGATTTTTTTTATAACAACTAAAAATATGTAGGACTAAATGGTACAAGTGTTTTGTTTTGGGCTAGATGGATTTTGAACATTGTAATGGACCAGAAACAAGGACATGGTAGGGGGATGCCACAAGGAGGAGGTTGGAAGTCGATGTTTAGGAGAAAACCTGAAAGATTTGGAGCACCACCAAACACTCATACAGTGTTTGTTGATGATATTCTCGATTCAATAAGTCCTATAGGATTTATGCTATGTTCACAAACTTAGGGTTCTGAAGGATGTCTTTATCCCAAACAAAAGGAGGAAAACAACACAGTCCAGGTTTGGTTTTGTTCTATACAATTGTCCCATAGTTGCTGAGGTTGCTGTGCAAAATGCTCTTGGAGTATGGTGTGAAGACAAGACACTGAAAATGGAAAAGGCAAATTTTGGAAAAGAGCAGGCTAGTAAGGAACAATTTCAATAAAAAAGGGGACACCGAAGCAAAGAACATAAATAACAGGGAGATTGGTAACTGATGGAAACATAAAAAGATGCTCCTATGCTGAGGTGGTAAAAGAAACAAGTGGAAGATGTGAAAGTGAGGTTAGAGTCAAAGTAGAGGAATATGGAAATGGTTGGCTAATGTAGCTTGCTTTTTGTGCTCATTTCAGATATGATAACCCTACAGTTCGGACTCACGTGGTTCTGAATCTGATTTCACAAGTGCAACGTGAAATAGATAAACACAAAAGAGTTCAAATCTGACAAATCTTTTGGAAAATTGATTTTGAATTAAAAATGCCAAAAATGGACTGTTTTTTCAGATTACAAAGTCACCACCTAAATATTTTTTGAAAAATTTAGGAAACCCGAGACTCGTGCCAAACTCCACTTATCCGTCATCACCAAAGTGTCTCGGCTCGGGAACTTAGGTACGGGAGGAAAAAGTCATAAATTGAGTACCCCACTCACCTGATCAAAGATCGGCCTCTACCAATCATGACGTGATTCTTATTTACATTATATGCTCTTGTTTCAATTATTAGGCTATTTTTACTATGTGTTGCACACAAGTATAGACCAATTCACAAAATTTGGAACTCTTTGATTTTATTTTTGTTTTGAAAATGTTTTGAATATGTACCACTTAAAAAAAAAGTGATATCATATATATAGTAATCAAATTATCCCAATTTGAGCAATTGGCCTTCATCTACAGGCATTCAAACAAGTATATCAATTAAGCACGTAACCTCATGGAAATCATGCTTGACATGGCAACACTAACACTCATAAAGCAATAAATGCTCACCTAGTACTCCAAGGCAAGTCGAAAGAAATAAAATAGTTAGGAAAAATGGATGATCCTAATGATGTATTAGTCCTAATGATACAAAATAACTAATGCAAAACATGCAAAAATGCAACTAATAGGTTCGGTTGTCTAATATGCCATGTAAATCACTTTGATATCATGCAGTGGCACACGTATTCAAGGAAGAAATGATAAATGACAATATCGTTAGAGTGATGAACCAAACCTTATGCATGCAAGACAAATGGATACCTTGGACATGAAAATGCTAATTTAAAATGTGATACTCTATTCTACCATCATAAGCAAAGAAACAAAAGGAAGAAATAAATGGCGGTTGGAAGACATACGCACTCATTACACTGTTTGCCCTCATGCAAGAGGGTTCAAATGAGTGTCTAAATGTCTTAATTTAAACTAACTATTACAAAACCTAATGAATACTAAATAATTAACTAGCTATCTAATTTATTACAACAAGGATAAGCTGTTTAAGTTAACCAACTATGACAATTACAAATAAACATTAATAACAATTACAACCATATTAACTACAACAATAATAATTAGTTATAACTAATTACAACAAGAACGAGAACATTTATTTACAATATTGATATAAACAAAGATGCACAATGATTGCATGCATGTGACTATTTTCAGAAACAGCTGTAGACACCCCATTTTTGACCGCCCTTAAGACTTGGGCGTCACTAATTGCTTACAAGGTGGTGAAAGTTATGCAGTGCAAAGGTTTGATTCCTTCAGCAAGAGGAGAGTCAAATCCCAACCTCACACCCCTTTTTTGGACCAAAACTATTTTGAATGGTTTTTAGACCTTAAGGCCCTATTTTTCAAAATGTTTTTGAAATAAAGTTCCTACGATGTTCCGACGCTCGCATTTCGTTAAATGTTGCGCTTTTTGGTAAACCAAGCAAGGACAAAGTCGAAATAAATGTAAGAAAGATGAAATCTTTGAAAAATCTTTCAAAACACATTGTTTAGAGATTTGGAGTTAAAGAAAATAGGAGAGGAGAGAAGAAAACTAGTTGAGGAGAAGTTCGGCATAAATCCGGGTAGGATCGAAACTGAGCAGCCTTACCAAAGCAGTCATAAATTTTTTCACAGTTGGAATTTTGATGCAAGGATGCCACCATTGGAAAGCGTATTTCTAGGGCTTCAATTTGGACACAAGAATGACTTGAAAAGGAGTCCATATGAAGGAGTTATGGCCATTTGAAGTTGGACCTGGAAAGCAAAATTTTGCCTGCCGACCAGAAAAATGGGTTGTCGACCAGAAAAGTAGCAAGTCGACCACAAAAGGTGGTCGGTCGACCAGAAAAGTGGCTGACAGGTCCCAAACTTAGATTTTTTGAAGATATTTTCCCTTCAACTGTCTTCCACACCCTCTAGCTGTCCTATCAGATATTTCGACCAAAGCTATATTCTTGCTATATATGGAGCCATTTCTCCCATTTTGCAAGAGAGAACATTTTGAGCAATTGTGGGAGCTTCTCACACTAAAATCTCTCTTTCTCTCTCTACAAATTTCAGAGCTAAATTTTAGCTTTTCTCTCTAGTTTGCTCTCCCTCTTGCCCTTGTGTGCATGCAAGAGATATACTTGGAGATATACCTCTCCTTTGCCTGCACTTCCTTAACCAAACTTGACCACCAGTGGGCTGAGATTCTTTGGGACTTTGTTTGAGCTCCAAAAGGTGATTTTAGCTCAGAAAAGAGGCTGATTTGCTGCTGTGCTTCAAAGGTAACCCCTTATCCTTTTTAAGTTCTTTGTGCACTATTGTTTTGCAATAGTTTTCAACTACTTTGGGGCTGTTTTTGGGGTGGTGTTGAACTACAAAAAACCTCTGTTTTTCCTCTATTTTTCAGTCCTAAAAGTGTTGGTTTGTGCCTTGTTTGGCTAGGGGGTTGTTCTCCCTTTTTGTTCCTTGGCTTGTGAGGTCTTTTGTGCAACTTCTCACCACCTTCAAATCCAACTTTTTGGGCCTTTTTACCACTAAAAATCAGAGGGTTTTCAGTGACAAAAACCATGTTTTGAGGTCCCAAATAGGTGGGGGTGGTCCCCTCCCCTCTTCTCTTGTTTGCATGTGTTGATGGCCAACCAAATGAGCATGTGTTTTTACTCTTTGTGGCTTTGTTTAGGCTCATTTTTGTGACTTTTCAGACCTTCCATAACTCTATTTTTGGCTATCTTGGTCACCTCTTGCATGTTTTATACACTTGTAGTGTAATCCTTACTAGCTAGCCTTGCATGCTTGTCTCTTTAGCCTATTATTCTAGCTCATTTTGGCTATACTCCAGCATGCTTTTATTCATATTTTGGCATGCTTTAGCTCTGTTTTGAGCCTTGTTGGTCGTATGATGCTTGTTGTGGATACTTGTAGTGCAATAGCCTTGACTAGTTTTGTATTTGAGGTCCCTAGCATGCTTTGCTTGGGCTATTTGCATGATATAGCACCATTTGGTATATGATTTCAGAGCATGCCCACTGCCCTACCCCTATGTTTATCACCCTTTCAATGCTTTGGAGGGTCATGCTTTATGCCTCAATCATGAGCCAATTGGCATGCATGCTTGCCTAAGCTTTTTTGGGCTACCATCTTAGCATGTTTTTGGTGTTATTTTTCCATGATACAACTCTATTTTTGGTTGGTTAGAGCATCCCTCATTTGTTTCTTACACTTGTAGTGTAATCCCACTCATTGGCCTTGCATGCATCATGCTTTATGCCTCCCATTCTAACATGAGTTAGCTCTACTTCATGCATGTTTTGGCATTGTTTTGACCTGCCTTGGGACTGCTTTAAGTCATCTTGGCCTTTTGGGGCTTGCTTGATATGGCTATGGTGCAAGTGCCTTTGCTAGCCTTAAGCTTTGAGCCTCCTAGCATGCCTTATTTGTGATATGTGCGTGATATGGCATCATTTGGAATGTAATTTCAAAGCTTATGTCTTTGCTATACTCCCATGTTTATCACTCTTTCATTGATCTTGAGGGTTATGCCTTATGCCTTGTTTGTGAGCTAATGAATGAGTACGCTTTGCTCGCATTTTGAGCCTATATTTCAGCATGTTTTTGGCCTTGATTTAGCATGCCTCAACTCTATTTTGAGTAGTTTGGGTCATGTGGGACATGTTATGCATGGCTGTAGTGCAATAGCTTTGACTAGCCTATTGATTCAAGGTCCTTAGGATGCTATGCTTGTGTTGTTTGGATGATTTGGCATCATTTCACACATGATTTCAGTGCATATAGTGTAGCTACACTCACATTTGTCACTTCTTCATTATGTTTAAGAGTTGTGCTTCATGCCTTGTTGATGAGCCAATGCATGCACATCATTGTCTTGCCTTTCAAGCTATCATTTCAGCTCACTTTAGGCCACTGTTTTGGCATGGTTTAGGTCTGTCCATAGTTGGTTTAAGTCCATTGAGCATTGTATTGCATGCCTCTTGTATGATGCTCTTTACTTGCTTTGATGCTTTAGCCTCCAAACATGCCTTGCATACATTGTTCACATGATAGAACCTCGTGCATGCCACATTAGCATTGATAGATAGGCATATTGTATGTATGGCATTGTGTTTGGATTAGACGTCAATCCAAACACGAGAAACGAGGGACGTTTCATACTTGAATTGATGAAACATGCCTCAATTCTTGGTCGCCGACCTTCTTGATCAGGCATGATAGAGGTGGAGGATCTTTTGTGTTATTTGGGTGTTCAATGACATTGACTCCTGCAATCTTGGCTTCTCGGCCATCGTGCATTGCGATGCTCGGTTGGTGGCCCGTGAGTCGAGTACCGCACTCCCTTGAGCTTGAGAAATGATACGGAAGGTGGTTGTGCACACATATCTTGCAAATACACTGCTATGCCCCCTTGTTGTTCTCTGTTGTAGCAAAACTGGAGTTTGGCAGATTTTGTGGTCAGCAGACCAGTAAAGGTGGTCGACTGACCCCTTTTTTCTGGTCTACAACTAGTTTTTCTAGTCTACAAGCGGTCTACACCTCCCTTTTCTGGTCGGTAACCCACTAGGAGGTCCCCATGTTGGAGCAGAAACAATCTGGAGATTTGTGCAGTGTTTTGAGATCAAATCAAATGCAAACAGAGACAATTCTGGGCATAGCAATGGATTTCCGAGCGAAGCCGACAGAGCATGCATATCCC
Organism: Camellia sinensis; assembly: GCF_004153795.1. Taxonomy (NCBI): domain Eukaryota; kingdom Viridiplantae; phylum Streptophyta; class Magnoliopsida; order Ericales; family Theaceae; genus Camellia; species Camellia sinensis. The sequence goes on along the minus strand of NW_021029930.1, from coordinate 371,719 downwards.
CCTCACTTTGCAAGGCCATTTGTTTAAATTACTTAGCTAAACTAGTTCATTAGCTTAGTTATTTTGTACTTAATTTGTTAATGCGCTTAATTAATTGATTTGTTTTGTAATAATTAGTTGTAGCTAGTTATTCAATTTGTGTTGTGTAATGATTAGTCTAATTAGATTATTAGATTAATTAAGTAGCTTAGCTTAGTGTAGCTAGGTTAGCTTATTCATTCGGACCCTCCGTCGAGAGGGCAAATGTTAGAATAAGTGTGCGTGTGTGTGTGAATGTTTTCCAACCCCACGTCTTTCTCCCTTTTACTTATTCGCTTTCGGTGGTTAGTTTAGGGCATATTTCAATTAGCATACCTTATGCTTTGCATGTCTGCATCATTCATTTTGTCTTGCATGCACCGGGCTCGGCGCATCATTCAAACTACATTGTATTTCAATACCTATTTGAATACATGTATCAACTCGTTGCATTCATATGCCATCTTAGCTAGCCGAGCCTACTTAGTTGCATTTTGCATGTGTTGCGTTAGGCATTTCTTAACACAGCTAGGATCATGCATTGATTTCTAGCATAGCTTTTGTTTTGACTCGGAGTACACTGTAAGTGTTTATGCTTTAGCATCCGTGCATATGTGTAAGTGACTGCCATGATAGCATGCTTGCCATGAGGCTATGTACTTAAGTGTTTAAACTGCATGAATGCCTGTGGATGAAGGCATCATTACTTGAATTGGAACAAATCATCAAATGTGCATTTTAAGCCCACTTGAAGTGGCAAATCATGTTTTCTAAGCCCATTTGAGGATGGCAAATCTGTGTTTTAGCCTACTTGCGAGTAGCATCTTCAAATCATTTTTGAAAAATAAGCATGAGATGTTTTGTTCCAAATCAAGCGATTTAGTCTATACTTGTTTGCTGTGCGCATCACATAGTAATGTTAGCTAATAAACTGGAATAAAAACACATATGTTTTCAAAAATAACATATCATGTTAGTAGAGGCCGATTTTGATCGGGCGAGCAGGGGTGCTCATTTCAGGACCTTCCCCTCTCGTACCCAAGTTCTCGAGCCGAGGCAACTTTGGTGATGATGGATACGTGGCCTTAGGCATGAGTCAGGGTTTCCTAAATTTCTTCAAAATAAAATATTTAGGTGGTGACTCTAAAATCTGGCAAAGCAGTCCATGTTTGGCGCTTTTTGATTAAAATTAATTTTCCAAAACGATTTGCCGGATTTGGACTCTTTGGTAATTTATTAGTCTTACATTGTAGTTTGTGAGATTAGATTCAGAACCGCGACAGGAGTTTGAACTATAGTAGCTAGAACTACAATTCGCGCCCTCTCCGAAAGGGGGGCCCGCGGAGCTAGTTCGGGCGGTCTACAGTTTCTGGCGACTCTGCTGGGGATTTAGAAAACTTAACTCGAAATCATGATATGTTGTTTTGTCTACACTTATGTGTTTCTTTGCATTGCATTTGCATTTGCATTGGTGCGCCTAAGTCATCGTGTTTGCCATATGTTATTCCTGAACGGTTTGCGGGAGGCTTGCTTGGAAAGGCGTACAGCAAGGCTGACCGGTTACGGGCTCTGCCACAATGGGAACACAAACCTCGGTTTTCCCGAGGCACCCTTTTTGACCATTTGACCTAGTGCATATCGGAATCCGTAAAGACCATTCCAAACTAGGACAGGTTGCTTACTCAATTGTAGGTTGTTTGAAAATCACTGCATGCGTAGTGAAACCCTAGCTCCTGAAAAAATAGGACAGGGAAACCCTACCCCACCATAGGGGTGTTTTGGCTCTCACTTGTTTGATATGTGCTGCTAGGGCGTGTCTCTACATGATGTATGTATCAGTTGTAAGTCTGAGTATCGGCCTGAGGGTATCAGTTTTAAGGCAAAATTTTGGGACAGAATTCAGTAGAGAGCACAGTCGTTCAGCTACGCTCGTATTTGTTCTGGTGAAATCAGGCTGAGATGCTATTTGTTTTCTTCTTTTGCAAGGTAGTCTTGGAACCATAGCTTCAGAAGGCTCCAATATCCCCTGAGTACACCAGACTTGTATCGATAGACTTTGTTAGGTCGGAATTGGTTCAGAAGCAACCTGTGTTTACCTCACCCCCATCAGTTATAAGACGAAGGAGGTTCAGGCAGAATTCACCAGTGCAGTTTCTACAGCAGTCATCCCTTAGTTCACCCGAGTTTAGTCTGGTTTGGGAACAGTTGTCTGTATTTAGCTCAGCACGAGATCAATCATTCATTCCCATGGCTCAGTATCCCCAGCCAGTGTGGAAGAACAGATATAACACCTGCAACAGACGATCAAGACAATGCAGTAGGACGCAGTTCGTCAGGATGAAGTCACAACTCGTCAGGCCGAAGTAATAAACAGGCTACAACAACAACAGCCACAGCCGGCTGCGGCCTCTGTATCTCATGCACCTTCCACGGGTAACCCGACACCCAGAGCCACTGCCCATACTGCTAATGTCCAAGAGACTTAGGGCAATCCGGCGGAGCCAATCCTAGCACAGGCCTCTAAAGCTCCTGTTCATCAAAGCGAAGCTCCCTTTGAATGTGAGGTTGACCCAATTGCACTTAAGATCAATAAACTGGAGAAGTTATTGAAACGAGCACAAGGAGTGAACTCCATCCTGGATTTAGAGGACGGGTATACTGAATCTGCAGTTACCTTACCGGAGCAGTATAAAATGCCACGTATCGACTGCTTCGATGGCTCTGGAGACCCAATGGTGCACCTCCACTTGTTTTCTGATATCTTGAGGCCAATGGGTTGACCACAGCCCAGAAGTTATCTCTCTTCGACCGAACCATGTTTGGGATAGCCGCAATCTGGTATGCGAAATTGGAGGACTCTGTGAAATAGAACAGGGAAGAGCTGTTGAGGCCTTTATTGCTTAATACTCCTATAACACACAGATCGAGGTCACAACTCGTGATCTCAAAGTCACCCGCCAAGAGCCAAAGGAGGGATTCTCAGAGTTTGTGACGAGATGGAGAGCAAAGGCCTCAATGATGACTACAAGGCCTTTCGACAAGATCAAATCAGGTTGATTGTTCAGAGTCTGCATGGCAAGTTGCTGCAAAAGATGGTCGTTTTACCTATGTTTACCTTTCCAGCCTTTCATGAAATGGGGGTTCAAATCGAGGATGCCATCAGACAAGAAATCTTTGTGGAAGATAATGAGCCTTTGACAAAGAATGCTGCTCGCAGTTCCAATGCTACTACTGATGGTAGCACAACTGTGAAATGCTCAGAAGTAGACTCTATCACCACTTCCCTCAATGGCCAAAAGCCAGTCACTTCAACTCGGTCCCAAGCCCAAAAATTCCATCCTCTTTACATGAGTCTCTCTCAAGCTTTGGAAATGCTGCAAGAAGAAGGGCACCTAGAACTCCTAGAACCCCAACCCTTTCTAAATACTGACCGTTGCATCCGCCTCCGTCATAAGATTCATGATCTTATTGATGAAGGGACTATAACTCCACCAAAAGGACCTCGGACTAGTACCAACCCGTCACCTTTACATCTCAATCTAATCCATATACTGCCATCCACCTATGACCCCAGTATATACATCACCCTAGCCCATTAACCTAAGCTTGAGGTGTTCATTCCAGACAGCATGGACTTATGCATGATGAATGCACTCGAACCGCAATCATCCCAAACCCGTGAACCCACTACTTCTGAGCTGATGAGAATGATCGAAGATCTTCAGAGAACTGTGGCAGATTTGGCCTTTGGAATATTGGCTTCGTTATCGACCAAATCGCATGCCAGAAATTTCACTCCAAAAAGCTCTCCAATCTCGGGACAGGCTGCATTGAAGAAGGCCAATCCCTTGGCAAAGTTGAGGCAAATGACAAGAACAAGGTAGGGGTAGGTATTGGTCCCCATGAACACCTTTAGTGGGCTGTTGAGGCTTTGAAAGCCGAGGGACTGAACAAACAGCAAGTGCTCGCAGTTTTTGCAAAAACTGTGGATGACACTTTTTCCACTCAGGATGAGAGCACTCTGAATCAAGGGGCAAGCCGGAAAAAGGGATGCCATACCAGAAATGTTCCTTTCAGCTCTAATCTTGTACTTGGAAGAGATCAGTAAACCCAGTCAGCGCCTACCAATCCCTTTGCTAGTGCATCCAGCAAAACTCCACAAACCTCGAAGTATCCACCCCGAGGCCTGAGGGTCTTCAATCCCCTCTACATGACTTTGTCCAAAGCTTTCCAAATCCTTATAGGACAAGGCCATCTCAAGCCCCTGGAGCTACGACCATTACCAAATAACCTCCCCCCCTCACACAACCCAGCCAATTATTGTGCCTTCCATTAAGAAGTTAGCCATGACAATGACATGTGTTTTCATCTTCGCAATGAAATACAAGATCTAATTGATAACAAGGTCATCGTCGCACTGGGTCCTGCAAAGTCTATCAGCACTGGATCAGTGAACTTGGGGGATAGTGTGATTATGTGATCGGGGGATGAACTACCTGCGGATGGCACTCAATTTACTCCAGATATGAGGATGACAAGCACTATTTTGAGCATTTGCGAATGTTGGTTATTTTACTTTCTGACTTGGGTATTGGGTCAGTCTTGTTGTATTGTATTGAGTCAATCTTTTTGTACTAAGTCAGTTGAGTCTGTCTTGTTGTATCGAGTCAGTTTTATGGTGTTAGAGTCAGGTGATCTCGAGGGTGTTACCTCTGGCATCACTTTCTTGTTTTGTGTTTGCCTTTTACACTCTTTACTCTTTCTTTTGAGTCTGTTTCTGCCATGGAGCCAGTTACACCAGAAGATATGAATGAAACAACAGTGATTTTCACGCTTTTGTGTTTGTTTCTACCTTGAGCCAGTTGTGCCAGAAGTTTTGAATGAAATGACAGTGCTTTTTACCTACTTTTCTATGCCTTGAGATCATTGCACTGACCTAAGTTTTTCAAACTTTTTGAACCATGTGATGAAAACAAAGAGGGGGGAATTCCTCGGGATTTGTAAAAATTTGATCAAACTGAGAGGAAGAGAGGCATGCTAAGCCCTCAATGAATGAGATCATGCTTGTTAATGTGACTACTGACAAGGATCCTGGCATGATCTAGATTGGTTCTACATTGTCTTCGCGAGCGACTAGTCGCTTTTTTGAAAGATTTCAAAAAATATTTTGCGTGGTTTTGCGAAGACCGATGTGGAATCGCTCTTGAGATTGTGCAGCATAGGGTCGCTCTCAGCCTTGAGACTCAACCCCCTTTGCTTTCAAACCTTGAACTTGGATTCAGAATGATCAAAGGTCAACCACAATGTAAGGCTTGCATGGCCAGATTTGAAGCAGTCCTTGAACTAGGGGCAAGAAAAGTCAGATCAAGAAGATCAGATGTTATCAAAGGAAGCTTGCAAAGCTAGATCAGAAGTAGCCCTTGAACTAGAGGCAAAAAAATGTCAGATGAACTCGAAAAGTCAAAGATGGGTCATTCCGCAAACCAATGAAGACTGGCAAGAAAGCCAAATCTGAGAAACGGAGAGAAGAAAGTTTATTGCTAAAGGACAAACAAGTTCCTATTCGCCACACTACGGGCAAATTCAGGCCCCCATTGGATAGATTTCTACATCATTAGCAAACAACAGCCACTCTCCTAGATTCAGATGGCTTTAAGATCTCAAAACCAATCAACATGGACAAGTTGAACTTTTTTTAGCCTTGAGAGGCTCGCTGGGCTGAAAACCCGGAAGGGCGACCTAGGCAACAGTTAGAGCAAGAGAGAAATAAAGAAAAAGAAAAGAAAAGATCAAAAGAAAAAGAAAAATGAAGAAAAAGAAAAGAAAAAAAGATGAAAAGAAATGAAAAGAAAAGAACAAAGAAAAGAAATGAAATGAATTAAAAGAAAAACCTAGCTCGCAAGGTTGAAAACCCGGAAGGGCGGTCTTGGCAAAAGTTAGAGCGCCAAAAGGAGAGGTTAATACTCGTGTGTACCTTAACCCGGAACTACGTCAGACTTGATTCCCATCTTTGGGATACATAGGCAACTTCATTTTGAAGTCCAGCTATAGACCGCCTGAACTCCACTCCGCGCGCGAGGGCGCGAATTGTGTTCATAGCTACTACAGTTCGGACTCCTATCACTGTTCTGAATCTAATCTCACAAAGTGCAATGTAAGACTGATAAATCACCAAAGAGTCCAAATCTGGCAAATCGTTTTAGAAAATCGATTTTAATAAAAAAAAAAGCGCCAAACATGGATTGCTTTGCTAGATTTCAGAGTCGTCACCTAAATATTTTATTTTGGGAAATTTAGGAAACCTTGACACGTGCCTAAGGTCACATGTCCGTCATCACCAAAGTCGCCTTGGCTCGTGAACTTGAGTACGAGAGGGGAAGGTCCTGAAATGAGCACCCCCACTCGCCCGATCAAAGGATCGGCCTCTACTAACATGATATGTTGTTTTTGAAAACACATGTGTTCTTATTCCAATTATTAACCTAATTTACTATTTGATGCACGCAGCATACAAATATAGACTAAATCACTCAAGTTGGAACAAAACATCTCATGTTTGTTTTTTGAAAATGGTTTGAAGTTGCTACTCACAAGTAGGCTAAGACGTGGATTTGCCACGCTCTAGTGGGCTTAAAACATGATTTGCCACTCCGCAAAGTGGGCTTAAAACGCACATTTTGATGAATTGTTCCAATTCAAGCAATGAAGCCTTCATCCACAGGCATTCAGACAGTTATAGCAATTAAGCAAATAGCCTCATGGCAAGCATGCTAACATGGCAGTCACTCACATCTCATGCATAGATGCTAAAGCATAAACACTCACAGTGTACTTCGAGCCAAAAAAGAAGCTAGTTAGTAATCAATGCATGATCCTAGATATGTTAAGATGCCTAATGCAACACACGCAAAAATGCAACTAAGTAGGCTCGGCTATCTAAGATGGCATATGAGTCGCAACACTTGATAATATGCTTTGAAACACGTATTCAAGAAAGTGTATTGAAATACAATGCAGTTTGTATGATGCGTCGAGTCTGGTGCATGCAATACGAATGAATGATGCAAACATGCAAGCATAAGGTATGCTAATCGAAATATGCCCTAGTCTAACCACCAAAAGCGGATAAATAAAAGGGAGGAAGACGTGGGGTTGGAAGACATTCACACACACACGCACACTTATTGCAGCATTTGCCCTCTCGACGGAGGGTCCAAATAATAAGCTAACTAGCTAAGCTAATTAACCTAATTATTACAAATTAACTAATTAACTAACTATTCTAGCTAATTAATTATTACAAACCAAATTGAATCGAATAGTCAGCTAATCTAAGCAAATTAATTAAACTAATTAATTACAACACATGTAATTAACTACAACTAGCTGGTAAAGCGATAAAATGGCCTCGTGGGCAAAGGAGGCATGCATGCTCGGTCGCGTCCTCCCGGAAATCCACCGCCTTGCCTCAAGATGCCTCTATTTGCACACCTTTAGACCTCTGAAAATTGTGCCAACTTCCAGGTTGATTCTGACCCATCTTAGGAACATGCTGAGGGATGATCGGCCAGAGATGGTGGCCATCGGCCAGTAATTATGGCCGGTCGGCCACTGATTTCCTGAATTTCCTCATTTTGCTGCAACAGAGTACAAATAGAGGCATGTCAGTGTATTTGCAAAGAAAATGTGTACCATCACACTCCATATCATATCTCAAGCTCAAAGGAGTGTGGACCTCGACTCTCCAGCCACCAACCGATCATCAGAATGCATGATGGCCAAGAAGCCAAATGTGTACAAGTCAATAAATGCACAAATAGACTCAACGAACCTCCACCCTATCATGCATGATCAAGGGTGTCGGCGACTAAGAAGTGAGGCACGTTTCATCACTTCAAGTATGAAACGTCTCATTTCTTGTGTTTGGATTAACGCCCAATCCAAACACACGCAATGCAACACAAACATGTTATCTTGGCATGTTTTACTTTGATTCATTTTGTTTACTCATTTTAGATTACCGATAAGCCATTTAACCGGTTAAGTCCAAAAGTGAGAAGTCCTCTAATTTGAAAGACGAACCAAGCCACAAGCTTCTTGAGCATGAAAGAAGCATCATGCCATTGGGCATGAACGACTCAATTTCATGCTCAAAAAAACAAAGGGCTTAACTCCACTTTCAAAGCACATGAAAGAGTGAATTAATGGAGTGCAATGGCGTACATTCCAACATTGAAATGACATGCTAAACAACATTAAATCATGCAAACAATGCATGCAAGACATGCTAGAAGACTTAGGCATCAAAGCTAATGACGTACACAACATTAGGACTATGCAATACATTGCTCAATGGACTAAACCAACCCTAAATAGACCTCATGCATGCCAAGACAGTGGCCAAAATGATCTGAAATGATAGCATGAAAGGCAAGAAATGCATGCTCATCCATTGAGCCATAAACGAGGCATCAGGCTCAACTCTTAAAAGCACTTAAAGAGTGGTAAACATGAGAATATGACACATGTATATGCTCTGAAATTACATGCTAAATGATGCTATATCATGCAAATAGGTCAAAGAAAGCATGTCAAGAGGCTTGAAACACAAAGCTAGTCAAGGGCTTTACACTACAACCATACTAAGTAATGCTCAAATGGCCTCAACCATTCAAAACAGGCCTAATGTAGGTCAAAATAGTAGCAAACACATGCTAGACTCACAGCATAGATGGCAAGAAAGATATGCTCATGTATTAGCTCACAAACACTTCATAATGGCACAACTCTTAAACACAATTAAAGAGTGATAAACATGAGAGTATGGCAAAGATATAAGCTCTGAATTACCATGCCAAATGATGCCAAGGCATGCAAACATCACAAGTATAGCATGGTAGTGGCCTCAAAACTCAAGACTAGTGAAGCCATTTACATTATAGCTATACAAAGCAAACCCCAAAAGGCCAAGAACATCCAAAAAAGTCCTAAAGCATGTAAAAATAATGCTAAAATATTTATGGAGTATAGCCAAGACAAGCTAGCATGAAGGCCCAAAACACCAAGTACACTAGGCTAATGAGCGAGATTGCACTACAAGTGCATGAAACATGCAAGAGGTGACCAAACCATCCAAAATCAGAGTTAAAGAATCCCCAAAAAGTCACAAAAACATGCTCAAACTAAGCCTCAAGAAGGGAGAAATACATGCTCATTTGATAGGCCAACAACACATGCTAACAAGAGAAGAGAAGGGGGGACCACCCCCTTCTATTTTGAGCCTCAAAACAAGTTTTCTACCATTGAAAATTATTTGGAATTTAGTGGTTTTAAGGCCAAAAAGAGATTGTTTGAAAAGCTTGGAAGATAGCTCAAAAGGCCTTACAAGCCAAGGAGCAAAAGGGAGAACAACCCCCCTAGCCAAACAAGGCACAAACCACCACTTTTAGGACTGAAAAATAGAGTTTTCTTCAGTTTAAAACCAAGCCAAAAACAGTTTGAAATGGTGGCAAAACAAGCATGCAAAGGTGGCAAGGATAGTGTACCAAAATGAGCTTAAAAGATGGAGATGCTTACCCTTGAAGCACAGCTGCAAAATAGCCAAAATTCTGAGCTTAAACCAACTTCTAGGACTCAAAGGAGGCTCCAAGGAATCTCAGCCCAATGGTGAACAAGTTTGATCAAGGATGCCTAGGCAAAGGAGAGGTATGTCTCCAAGTATATCTCTTGCATGCACACAAGGGCAAGAGAGAGAACCAACTAGATAGAAAAGCTGAAATTTAGCTCTGAAATTTGTATAGAGAGAGAGAGATTTTAGTGTGAGAAGCTCCCACAATTTCTCAAATTGTTCTCCCCTTGCAAAATGAGTGAAATGCCTCATATATAGCAATATACAAGAGTTAGGTCGAAATATCTCAATTGGAAATATCTTGAGCAGTGTACAACAGCTGGAGGAGAAATATCTGCCAATTCTGGGCTTTTTGGACATTTCTGGCTGACCGGCCATTATTTGTGGCCGATTAGGTTCACTCTTGGCCAACCAATGGCCGATGAGCTCCAATTGTGGCCGATGCACTCCCATAGAGGCCGACGGCAAAATCTAACCCCAGTCTCCGACTTGCACCAGGCTTAAATCCTTCATTTGGACTCCTTTTCAGGTCATTATTGTGTCCAAATTGAAGCCCCAGAAGTGCGATTTCCAATGGTGGCAGCCTTGCATCAAAATTCGAAGTGTTCTAAGAGATATCCCTCTTTTAGTGAAGACTGCTCAGTTTCGGTCCAACCGGATTGATGCCTAATTTTAACCAGCTATATCTCACTCATCCGGACACGGCTTTAGGAGATTCTTAAGTGAAAAATGAAGCCCCAGAAGTAAGTTTTCTAACGGTGGTGGCCTCATAGTTGAAATCCAAGTATTCAAAAGGATAGGTCTGATTTAGCGAGGGATGCTCGACTCTCTCTTAACGGTTCATGCCCATATTCTTCCCCAACTTGGTTTATTCTCTCTTTTCCTCTTTTCTTCAACTCCAAACCCCTAAACAAGGTGTTTTGAAACATTTTTTTAGAGATTTCATCTCTCTTTCATTCATTTCCACTTTGTCCTTGCTCAATTTACTGAAAAGCGCAACATTTGACAAAATGCGAGTCTCGGAACATCGTAGAAACCTTTTTCAAAATACTTTGAAAGAGTGGGTTTTAAGATCTAAAATCTTTTTGGTCCAAAAATGGGGTGTGAGGTTAGGATTTGACTCTCTTCTTACCTGAGAAATCGACCCATTGCACTGTATACCGTTCACCACCAAGTAAACCGTTAGTAGCGCCCAAGTCTTAAGGACGGTCAAAAATGGGGTGTCTACAATTGTCCCTCTTTGATAGAGCTCAGAGTCATGAAATGACGTGAGTGAATGTCAAAGCCCATAGACGACCCATTTTTGGTAAGGCCGAAGACTTGGACCTGAAGACTTGGACAAACAAACAAAATACAAATAAATAAATGGTTGCGCCCGTAGGCTGCCTACGTATCCCTTTGCAAGGAATCAAACCAGCATAGTTCAGGGGAAGGACGCAAAATGATACACAATATAACAAAACAAAACAATGTAAATGATATACAATACAACGAAACAATGCAAATGATATGCAATGTAATTGAATTATCAAACCACAAGCAGTGCAAAACCACACAAGTATCATAAAGAGATAGAGATGCAAAATCAAACTACGTTTAGCATAGAAAAGGTGTCGGAACCCTCAAACCACAATTATCTTTAGTGGAGTAGGCGTATGCACATGTAGAACTATGTGTTTCGCAGAAAGAATACAAGTAATTGGATAGGATGATATAAGTGAGGAATGATCTGCTGAGGAAAGATCGTGATCCTAAATGCTGGATGCAACAAAACAAAATACGATGCAATAGATGCAATGCATGCAATGGGTAAGGCACACGGCCAAACCACATTTCTACCTAGAAAAGGCATAGACACAAAACAGACCACGTCTACCACAGAAATGGTGCCGACATCCTCTGACCACAATTCCCCTAGTGGAACAGGCGCGTACACATAATCACAGAACCATGTTTTAACGCGAAAAGTATGGGCACATGTCAGACTAAGTTTAACATGGAAAGGACGCAAGCGATAAATGGACAATGCAGTACATGCATGCAATATATTCTATATGCAATGCAATAGACATAACAGATGTGATGCAATAGATAATAAATGCGATGTAGCAGCTAGGAAGTGAAAGTACCTTACAGGGGTAATCGGTGATGACTCACCTTATGCTGCTGGGGATCTTCCCCTTCTGTATCTTGTAATCCGAACCGCAGGTACTACTTTTCTCCCAGACTATGGTTGCAGCTTTCTCTATTCTCCAACAGGGTGACAGACTAGGTTGGTTCAGTATCCAAAATTGAGGCGCATACCCGCTACCTCAACCTACGGGGCTGTCATACAGATTTCAAGCCGAGGATACACCCCTGGGTATTTAAACCAGACTTTAGTCTCGAAAATCCTAAACCTTTGCGTTCTAGGCATTAGCCATTCGAACTCCAGTTTCCACCGTCTCAGTTGATCTCTTAGGAACTCACCGCAAACACAGGCAGGTGACTATACCAGACCACCGGAAGTCGTTTGGGCACGACAAACACCAAAGGAATTGCACCTTCAGAGGATTTAAGGTTTCCTAGACCGGGCGACAAAACAGATATGATGCAATGGATGTAACAGGTAGAGCAGCAGATGCAAAAGGGGTAACACACTCCAACCATGACGGAATCGTGAGAGGAGGAAGAACAAAGAAAACCAATCAGGAGCGCGTTCCACGCAACCTGAGATAAATTCCAAAAACGCTGAAATCGTGTGAGAAATGGGAGACTCTAACCACACTGAAATCGTGAGAAGTGGTCCAAAAACAACCACTCAGGGGTGCACTTGACGCAACCTAAGATAAATTCCAAACACGCTGAAATCGCATGAGGAAAAGAACAATCTAACCACGCTAAAATCGTGAGAAGAGGTCTGAAAACAACCACCCAGGTACGCGCACAACGCAACCTGAGATGAATTCTGAACATGCTGAAATCGTGTGAGGAAAAGAACACTCTAACCACGCTAAAATCATGAGAAGAGGCCCGAAAACAACCGCCCAGGTGCGCGCACAACGCAACCTGAGATGAATTCCGAACTCGCTGAAATCGTGTGAGAAAAGAACACTCTAACCACGCTAAAATCATGAGAAGAGGCCCGAAAACAATCGCCTAGGTGCGCGCACAACGCAACCTGAGATGAATTCCACACACGCTGAAATCGTGTGAGGAAATGAACACTCTAACCACGCTGAAAACGTGAGAAGAGGTCCGAAAACAACTACTCAGGAGCGCGTTCTACGCAACTTGAGATAAATTCCAAACACGCTGAAATCGTGTGAGGAAAGGGACACTCTAACCACGCTGAAATCGTGAGAAGTGTGGTTTGAAAACAAACAATTAGGAGCGCATTCCACGCAACCTGAGATAGCCCCGGAGGACAACGATCCTAAACGCTGCACAGCATGAAAGGATAAATGATACAAAATAACACAAGATGCAAATAAATGCAATAAGGGCGATGATGCGATACATGTTACAACATGTTACAAGCAATGTAGAGCGTGATGTCTAGGGAATGCAATAAACAAACAAAGCAGCACTTTAGAGAGTGGCAATAAACCACTCTACTCTGATGGGGATCTCCCCTTGTGTTCCTCGAACTCTTACCTTGCGTTCTTCGAACTCTTTCCTTCAACTCACAGTATAAAGGTTCTGATATGCTGACAAGGATTCTTCATGTAGAACACTTTGGATGCCGCCTTTCTTCCTGACCATATTCACAACTTTCCCTATTCTCCAATGGGGTGACAGACTAGGTTGGTTCAGTATCCAGAATTGAGGCGCATACACATGCTATTTCAATCTATGGGGCTGCCATACAGATTTCAAGCCGGGGATACACCCTTGGGTATTTAAACTAGACTTTAGTCTTGGAAATCCCGAACCTTTGTGTTCTAGGCATCGGCCATTCGAACTATAGTTTCCACCGTCGCAGTTGGTCACCTAGGAACTCATTGCAAACATAGCTAAGATGCCTATGGTAGGGAAATGGTACTCAGGGAGAGCACTTCTGATCACTATTCTGGCTTGAAACAGGCTTGAGCTTAAGCTTGAGGTAGAGGCACACTCGTACTTCGAAGCATTGACAAGACCTGAGGAGGTGCATCCGGAATGCAAGCTCAGAATTTGCTGAAGTTGAAACACACTAAGATGCTCCAAATTTTCCCTATTTTCTTTTGCTTTGCAGTCTGGAACCTATGTAGCTTCAAACAGGCCCTTGTTCTACTGCTTTCACATGACGTGGGTTGAACCCTGCGATTTATGAAGGAAAGAATCCTGTTTTGCAGGTCATGTTGAGAATGACACAGCACTCTGAGCACAAAATGATTTTTTTGGAAATTCAGAAATGAGCTCTTAACCGGGCATTAAGCCTGCGACTGAACACAATCAAAACGACTTAACAAAGGAAAATAAAGGTAAAACAACTTCAACACATCTATTAACACTTGAAACGACTCAAAACAAGAATCGAGAGAAACAAAAACACACACACAACACTCAGATGTGTACCACTAGTGGGAGACCTCTCAGTTCACGAGGAGCCTGTTCCTTCGGGTATTGTTTCCCACCCTTTCTTATTTGTGATTCTCACATCACTTTGGCACTCAATCTCTTATTTTCTGAAAAAGCCCTTTTCTTACTCTTTCTCTCAGCGCACATCTCTTTATTCTTTTTTTTTTTTTTTTTTTTTTTTTTTTTTTTTTTTTTTTTTTTTTTTTATCCCATCCCTGGATGGTTGATGGATAAACAGGAAGTTGCGGGCTCTTGCCCCTAGCATTCCGCTAGATTGTTCTTCTTCTACTCACAACAGTGAACTTTTCCACAGAGGGGTTGCGCTACAACTGGGTGTGTAGCAAATCTGCAGCTGACATCGGTTGATGACGCCCTTGGCCAGTTCGGATGTGACCAGACCATTTCAGATAAGGGAGTGGAATATCCTGCTCCCTTTCCAGTTCGTGCTTCGCACTTGACTTCATACCTCGCTGCTCGGAGGATGAGAGAGCTTTCAGCCCTAGCTTCAGTTGTGCCCTTTTCTGGCAGGTAGAGTGCCCTTTCTGGCAAATAGAGTGCCCTTTCTGGCAAGTATGTTGACAATGGAGAAAAGACAGAACACCTGATGTAACTGTGCCCCTAGTTCATCATTTTGACCATTTTTTGTTTTGGCTTTCTACTAAAACAATTTTGACCAATATGATAGTTAGATTAACATACTTGTTCAACTTTTTGATTTGAAATCATGCGAGCCAAGCTATGAGCACTGAAAATTTTCCTTTTCTGGGTCCAAGATATGGTCCAATTTTGGAAAGATGGAGCAAATTTTTGAGAAAATTAGTCAACTTCATTAAAAATTCTCAAAACTTGTTTTTACAAATGGCCACTACTCGACCAACACAGAATTTACTCCTGAGATGCACAACCTCAGATCCAAAACAATGGAAAATTGTCCCTTGTCTAAATGGCACTACACGACAACGGAAAGTTGCCCTTTGTCTGAATGGCACCACAGCGCACTGTAATCAGTCCTCAAAGTGACGATCACAATCGAACTCTTGGATACAGAGAAGACAAAGATGATCAGAACCATTACATGAACACAGTCGACTCGGAAGTGTTTATGAATGAAGTTGTCTACGTATCCCAAAGATGGGAATCAAGCCTGACGTAGTTCCGGGGTTAAGGTACACTCGGGTATTAACCTCTCCTTTTATGCTCTAACTTTTGCCAAGGCCGTCCTTCTGGGTTTTCAACCTTGCGAGTTATGTTTTTCTTTTCTTTTCATTTCTTTTCATCTCTTTCTTCTTTTCTTTTCTTTCTTTCTTTTATTTCTTTTTTCATTTTTGTTCTTTTCTTTGCTCTAACTTTTGCCTGGGTCGCCCTTCCGGATTTTTGGCCCAGCGAGCCTCTCAAGGGTAAAAGTGTAACTTTGTCCATATTGATCGGTTTGAGATCTCGAAGCCATCTGAATCCAGGAGAATAACTGTTGTTCAGTGATGATGTAGGAGTCCATCCAGCCGGGTTTGAATTGCCCCCAGTGTTGTGGATAGGAACTTAATTGTCCTTCAGCAATACTTTATTCTTTCATCCCTTCTAGGATTTGGCATTCTTGCCGATCTTCGTTAGCTTGAGAAATGTCCCAATTTTTTACTCTTCGAGCACATCTAACGTTTTTTGCCCCTAGTTTAAGGGCTGCTTCTCATCCAGCTTTGCAAGCTTTCTTTTGATCATATCTGACCTTCTTGCCCCTAGTCCAAGGGTTGCTTCTGATCTGGCCATACAAGCCTTATGTTGTGATTAATCGTTTGAACATTCTGAATCCAAGTTCAAGGTTTGAAAGTAAGGGGTCGAGTCTTGAGGCTGAGAGCAATCCAAAGCTACACAATCTCAAAATCAATTCCATTCAAGTCTTCGCGGGACCACGCAAAATATTTTTTGAAATCGTTTAAGAAAGTGACTAGTCGTTCGCGCTGAAAACAGTGTAGAACCAATCTAGATCAAGTCAGGATCCTTCTCAGTACTCACATTAACAAACATGATTTCATTCATTAAGGGTTTAGCATGCCTCTCTTTCTCTGAGTTGATCAAATTTTTGCAAAATCCGAGGAATTCCTTTCTCTTTGTTTTCATCACAGTGTTCATAAAGTTTTGAAAAACTCAGGTCAATGCAATGATTTAAAGGCACAGAAAAGTAGGTGAAAAGCACTGTCATTTCATTCAGATCTTCTGGCACAACTGGCAAAAGGCAGAAACATACACAAAAGCGTGAAAATCACTGCTATTTCATTAATATCTTCTAGTGTAACTGGCTACATGGCAGAAATAGACTCAAAAGAAAGTGAAAAGACAAACACAAAACAAGATAGTGATGTCCAAGCTAACACCCCCGGAATCACTCGACTCTGACACAACAAGACAAACTCGATACAACAAGACTGACTCGACTGACTCAGTACAATAGGACTGACTCAATACCACAAAACAAGACTAACCCAACACCCAAGTCAGAAAGTAAAATAACCAGCAGTCACAAATGCTCAGAACAGTGCTTGCGATCCCCATATCTACAGTAAACTGAGTGCCATCCGTAGCTGGTTCATCCTCCGATCGCATAATCACATTATCCCCCAAGTTCATCGATCCCATGCCAATAGACTTTGTAGGACCTGGCGCGACAATGATCTTGTTGTCAATCAAATCTTATACTTCGTGGCGTAGACGAAAGCAACTGTCAGTAGCATGACCAGTTTGTTGATAGAAGGCACAGTAATTGGCCGGGTTGAAGGAAGTTTGTTTGGTAATGGCCGCGATTCCAGGGGTTCGAGATGGCCTTGTCCTATAAGGATTTGGAAAGCTTTGGACAAAGTCATGTAGAGGGAATTGAAGACCCTCTGGCCTCGGGGTGGGTACTTCGAGGTTTGTGGTGTTTTGCTGGATGCACCAGCAAAGGGATTGTTAGGCGCTGACTGGGTTTGTTGATCTCGTCTGAGTGCAGGATTAGAGCTGAAAAGAACATTTCTGGTACGGCGACCCTTCTCCCGGCTTGCCCCTTGATTCAAACTGCTCTCATTCTGAGTGGCAAAAAGTGCCGTCCATAGTCTTTGCAACAACTGCCAGCACTTGCTGTTTGTCCAGTCCCTCGGCTTTCAAGGCCTCAACAGCTCACATAAGGTGTTCATGGGGATCAATGCCTGCTCTTACCTTGTTCTTACCACTTGCCTCAGCTTGGTCAAAGGATCGAGTCGCTATATCAGAGCGGAGCCCAGCTGTTGTCGACATACCACTGCCTAAACCTGGGATGGCTTCAAGTTGGCCATTTTCAATTGCGGCTTGCCCCAAGATTGGAGAGCCTTTTGGTATAAAATTTCTGGCATGCGATGTGGTCAATGACGGACCCAATATCCCAAAGGCCAGATCAGCCACAGTTCTCTGAAGATCTTCAATCATTCTCATCAGCTCAGAATTAGTGGGCTCATGGGTTTGAGATGATCGGGGCTCGAGTGCATCCATCATGCATAAGTCTAAGCTGACTAGAAGGAACACCTCCGGCTTGGGTAAATAGGCTGGGGTGATGTATATACTGGGGTCATAGGTGGATAGCAATATATGGATTAGATGGAGATGTAAAGGTGACGGGTCAGTACTAGCACGAGGTCCTTTTGGTGGAGTTATGGTCCCTTCATCAATAAGATCCTGAATCTTATGACGGAGGCAGATGCAACGGTTAGTATCAT
The DNA here is from genome assembly GCF_004153795.1 of Camellia sinensis. Classification (NCBI taxonomy): domain Eukaryota; kingdom Viridiplantae; phylum Streptophyta; class Magnoliopsida; order Ericales; family Theaceae; genus Camellia; species Camellia sinensis. Next base: position 353,815 of record NW_021029930.1, on the reverse strand, counting down.
GACTGTGTTATTGATGATAGACACAGTATTTAGCTGGGTCATATCTTGGTGGAAGAGGATTTGGAAGGGGTTGGGGTTCTAGGAGTTCTAGGTGCCCTTCTTCTCACAGCATTTCCAAAGCTTGAGAGAGACTCATGTAAAGAGGATGGAATTTTCGGGCTTGGGGCCGAGTTGAAATGGCTGGTTTTTGGCCATTGAGGGAAGTGGTGATAGAGTCTACTTCTGAGCATTTCACAGCTGTGCTACCATCAGTAGTAGCATTGGAACTGCGAGCAACATTCTTTGTCAAAGGATCATTATCTTCCACAAAGATTCCTTATCTGATGGCATCCTTGATTTGAACCTCCATTTCATGAAAGGCTGGAAAGGTAAACAGAGGTAGAATGACCATCTTTTGTAGCAACTTGCCATGCAGATTCCGAAAAATCATCTTGATCTGATCTTTGTTAGAAGGCCTTGTAGTCATCATTAAGGCCTTTGCTCTCCATCTCGTCACGAACTCTGAGAAACCCTCATTTGGCTCTTGGCGGGTGACTTCGCGGGTGACTTCGGGATCACGAGTTGTGACCTCGATCTGTGTGTCGTAGGAGTATTGAGCAATAAAGGCCTCAACCAGCTTTTCCCAGTTCTGTTTAACATAGTCCTCTAATTTCACATACCAGATTGCGACTATCCCAGACAAGATTCGGCCGAAGAGAGACAACTTCTGGGCTATGGTCAAACCCATTGGCCTCAAGATATCAGAAAACAGGTGGAGGTGCACCATTGGGTCTCCAGAGCCATCGAAGCAGTCGATATGCGACATTTTAAATCGCTCCGATAAGGTAACTGCAGATTCATTATACCCGTCCTCTAAATCCGGGATGAAGTTCACTCCTTGTGCTCATTTGAATAACTTCTCCAGTTTATTAATCTTAAGTGCAGTTGAGTCAACCTCAAATTCAAATGGAGCTTCGCTTTGATGGATAGGAGCTTTAGAGACCTGCTCTGGAATTGGCTTCGCTGGATTGCCCTTTGTCTCTCAGACATTGGCAGTATGGGCAGTGGCTCTGGGTGTCGGGTTACCCGTGGGAGGTGCATGAGATGTAGAAGCCGCAGCCTGCTGTGGCTGTTGTTGTTGTTATAGCTGGGTTATCACTTCAGCCTGACGAGCCGTGACTTCAGCCCGACGGACTGCGTCCTGCTGCAGTGCCTTGATTGTTTGTTGCAGGTACCGCATCTGTTCTTCCATACTGGCTGGGAGATACTGAGCCATGGGAATGAGTGATTGATCTGGTACTGAGCTGAATGCAGACAACTGTTCCCAGACCAGACTAGACCCGGGTGAACTGAGGTGTGACTGCTGTAGAAACTGTACTGGTGAATTCTGCTTGAACCTCCTTCGCCATGTAATCGGTGAGGGTAAGGAAAACACAGATTGCTGTTGAACCAATTCTGACCTGACAAAGTCTATCGATACAAGTCCGGTGTATTCGGGGGATATCGGAGCCTTCTGAAGCTATTGGTCCAGGACTACCTAGCAAAAGAGAAAACAGACAGCACCTTAGCCTGATTTCACCAAAACAGTTATGAGCATAGCTGAATGACTGGGCTCTCTACTGAATTCTGCCCAAAATTCTACCTGTAAACTGATACCCTCAGGCCGATACTCAGACTTGCAACTGATACATACAACCTGTAGAGACACATGCTGACAGCACATATCAAGCAAGTAAGAGCCAAAACACCCCTATGGAGGGGTAGGGTTTCCCTGTCCTATCTTGTCAGGAGCTAGGGTTTCATTACGCATGCAACAGTTTCAAAAAACCTACAATCAGGTAAGCAACCTGTCCTAGTTTGGAATGGTCTCTATAGTTTCTGATATGCAACTAGGTCAAATGGTCAAAAAGGGTGCCTCGGTAACAACCAAGGTTTGTGTTTCCATCGTGATAGAGCCCGTAACCGGTCAGCATTATGGCACGCTTTTCCGAGCGTGCCTCCGACAAACCGTTCAGGAATAACCAATGGCAAACACGATGTCCTAGGCGCACCAATTCAAATGCAATACAAAGAAACACATAAGTGTAGACAAAACAACATATCATGAGTTCAAGTCAAGCTTTCTAAGCCCCCAGCGGAGTTGCCAGAAACTGTAGACCGCCCAAACTCCGCTCCGCGCACGAGGGCACGAATTGTGTTCATAGCTACTACAGTTCGGACTCCTATCTCGGTTCTGAATCTAATCTCACAAAGTGCAATGTAAGACTGATAAATCACCAAAGAGTCCAAATCTGGCAAATCGTTTTAGAAAATCGATTTTAATCAAAAAAAAGCGCCAAACATGGATTGTTTTGCTAGATTTCAGAGTTTCCACCTAAATATTTTATTTTGGGAAATTTAGGAAACCTTGACACGTGCCTAAGGTCACATGTCCGTCATCACCAAAGTCGCCTTGGCTCGGGAACTTGGGTACGAGAGGGGAAGGTCCTGAAATGAGCACCCCCACTCGCCCGATCAAAGGATCGGCCTCTACTAACATGATATGTTGTTTTTGAAAACACATGTGTTCTTATTCCGATTATTAACCTAATTTACTATGTGATGCACGTAGCATACAAATATAGACAAAATCACTCAAGTTGGAACAAAACATCTCATGTTTGCTTTTTGAAAATGGTTTGAAGTTGCTACTCGCAAGTAGGCTAAGACACGGATTTGCCACCCTCAAGTGGGCTTAAAACATGTTTTGTCACTCCGCAAAGTGGGCTTAAAACGCACATTTTGATGAATTGTTCTAATTCAAGCAATGAAGCCTTCATCAACAGGCATTCGGACAATTATAGCAATTAAGCAAATAGCCTCATGGCAAGCATGCTAACATGGCAGTCACTCACTACTCATGCAAGGATGCTAAAGCATAAACACTCACAGTGTACTCTGAGTCAAAAAAGAAGCTAGTTAGAAATCAGTGTATGATCCTAACTATGTTAAGATGCCTAATGCAGCACATGCAAAAATGCAACTAAGTAGGCTCAGCTATCTAAGATGGCATATGAGTCGCAACACTTGATAATATGCTTTGAAACACGCATTGAAGAAAGTGTATTGAAATACAATGCAGCTTGTTTGATGCGTCGAGCCCGGTGCATGCAATGCGAATGAATGATGCAAACATCCAAGCATAAGGTATGCTAATCGAAATATGCCCTAGTCTAACCACTGAAATGGGATAAATAAAAGGGAGGAAGACGTGGGGTTGGAAGACATTCACACACATACGCACACTTATTACAACATTTGCCCTTTCAACAGAGGGTCCGAATAATAAGCTAACTAGCTAAGTTAATTAACCTAATTATTACAAATTAACTAATTAACTAACTATTCTAGCTAATTAAGTATTACCAACCAAATTGAATCGAATAATCAGCTAATCTAAGCTAATTAATTAAACTAATTAATTACAACACATGTAATTAACTACAACTGCTAGTAAAGCGATAAAATGGCCTCGCGGGCGAGGGAGGCATGCATGCTCAGTCGCGTCCTCCCGGAAATCCACCGCCTTGCCTCAAAATGCCTCTGTTTGCACACCTTTAGACCTCTGAAAATTGTGCCAACTTCTAGGTTGATTCTGACCCATCTCAGGAACATGCTGACGGTTGATCGGCTAGAGATGGTGGCCATCGGCCAGCAATTATGGCTGGTCGGCAGGCTTTGATGGCCAATCGGCTGCTCTGGTGGCCAGTCGGCCACTGATTCCCTGAATTTCCTCATTTTGCTGCAACAGAGCACAAACAGAGGCATGTCAGTGTATTTGCAAGGAAATGTATGTACCACCACACTCCCTACCATATCTCAAGCTCAAGGGAGTGTGGTACTCGACTCTCGGGCCACCAACCGAGCATCACAATGCACGATGGCCGAGAAGCCAAATGTGTACAAGTCAATAAATGCACAAATAGACTCGACGAACCTTCATCTTATCATGCACGATCAAGGGTGTCGGCGACTAAGAAATGAGGCATGTTTTATCACTTCAAGTATGAAACGTCTCTCATTTCTTGTGTTTGGATTAACGTCCGATCCAAACACATGTAATGCAACACAAACATGTTATTTTGGCATGTTTTACTTTGATTCATTTTGTTTACTCATTTTAGATTACCGATAAGCCATTTAACCGGTTAAGTCCAAAAGTGAGAAGTCCTCTAATTTGAAAGACGAACCAAGCCACAAGCTTCTTGAGCATGAAAGAAGTATCATGCCATTGGGCATGAACTCCTCAATTTTGTGCTCAAACTAACAAAGGGCTTAAGTCCACATTCAAAGCACATGAAAGAGTGAAATAATGGGGTGCAATGGCATACATTCCAATATCGAAATGACATGCTAAACAACATTAAATCATGCAAACAATGCATGTAAGACATGCTAGATGATGTAGGCATCAAAGCTAATGAAGTACACAACATTAGGACTATGCAATACATTGCTCAATGGACTAAACCAACCCTAAACAGACCTCATGCATGCCAAGACAGTGGCCAAAATGATCTGAAATGATAGCATGAAAGGCAAGAAATGCATGCTCATGCATTGAGCCATAAACGAGGCATCAGGCTCAACTCTTAAAAGCACTTAAAGAGTGGTAAACATGAGAATATGACACATGTATATGCTCTGAAATTACATGCTAAATGATGCTATATCATGCAAATAGCTCAAAGAAAGCATGTCAAGAGTCTTGAAACACAAAGCTAGTCAAGGGCTTTACACTACAACCATACTAAGTAATGCTCAAATGGCCTCTACCATTCAAAACAGGCCTATGGCAGGTCAAAATAGTAGCAAACACATGCTAGACTCGCAGCATAGATGGCAAGAAAGATATGCTCATGTATTAGCTCACAAACAAGGCATAATGGCACAACTCTTAAATACAATTAAAGAGTGATAGACATGAGAGTATGGCAACGATATAAGCTCTGAAATATCATACCAAATGATGCCAAGGCATGCCAGCATCACAAGTATAGCATGGTAGTGGCCTCAAAACTCAAGACTAGTGAAGCCATTTACATTATAGCTACACAAAGCAAACCCCAAAAGGCCAAGAACACCCAAAAAAGTCCTAAAGCATGTAAAAATAATGCTAAAACATGTATTGAGTATAGCCAAGACAAGCTAGCATGAAGGCCCAAAACACCAAGTACACTAGGCTAATAAGCGAGATTGCACTACAAGTACATGAAGCATGCAAGAGGTGACCAAACCATCCAAAATCATAGTTAAATCATGCCCAAAAAGTCACAAAAACATGCTCAAACTAAGCCTCAAGAAGGGAGAAATACATGCTCATTTGATAGGCCAACAACACATGCCAACAAGAGAAGAGAAGGGGGACCACCCCCTCCTATTTTGAGCCTCAAAACAAGTTTTCTACCACTGAAATTTCTCTGGAATTCAGTGGTTTTAAGGCCAAAAAGAGATTGTTTGAAAAGCTTGGAAGACAGCTCAAAAGGCCTTACAAGCCAATGAGCAAAAGGGAGAACAACCCCCCTAGCCAAACAAGGCACAAACCACCACTTTTAGGACTGAAAAATAGAGTTTTCTTCAGTTCAAAACCAAGCCAAAAACAGTTTGAAATGGTGGCAAAACAAGCATGCAAAGGTGGCAAAGATAGTGTACCAAAATGAGCTTAAAATAGGGAGATGCTTACCCTTGAAGCACAGCTGCAAAATAGCCAAAATTCTGAGCTTAAACCAACTTCTAGGACTCAAAGGACGCTCCAAGGAATCTCAGCCCAATGGTGAACAAGTTTGATCAAGGATGCCTAGGCAAAGGAGAGGTATATCTCTAAGTATATCTCTTGCATGCACACAAGGGCAAGAGAGAGAACCAACTAGAGAGAAAAGCTGAAATTTAGCTCTAAAATTTTTAGAGAGAGAGAGAGATTTTAGTGTGAGAAGCTCCCACAATTGTTCAAAATGTTCTCCCCTTACAAAATGAGTGAAATGCCTCATATATAGCAATATACAAGAGTTGGGTCGAAATATCTCAATTGGAAATATCTTGAGCAGTGTACAACAACTGGAGGAGAAATATCTGCCAATTCTGGACTTTTTGGACATTTCTGGCTAACTGGCCACCATTTGTGGCCGATTAGGTTCACTCTTGGCTGACCTATGGCCGATGAGCTCCAATTGTGGCCGATGCACTCCCATAGAGGCCGACGGCAAAAACTAACCCCAGTTCCCGACTTGCACCAGTCATAAATCCTTCATTTGTACTCCTTTTCAGGTCATTCTTGGGTCCAAATTGAAGCCCCGGAAGTGCGATTTCCAATGGTGGAAGCCTTGCATCAAAATTCGAAGTGTTCTAAGAGATATCCCTCTTTTAGTGAAGACTGCTCAGTTTCGGTCCAACCGGATTGATGCCTAATTTCAACCAGCTATATCTCCCTCATCCGGACACGAATTTTGGAGATTCTTGAGTGAAAAATGAATCTCCGAAAGTAAAATTTCCAATGGTGGTGGACAAATAGCTTAAATCCATGTATTCAAATGGATAGGCCAGATTTAGCGAGGGATGCTCGACTCTCTCTTAACGGTTCATGCCCATATTCTTCCCCAACTTGGTTTCTTCCCTTTTCTCCTCTTTTCTTCAACTCCAAACCCCTAAACAAGGTGTTTTGAAATTTTTTTCAGAGATTTCATCTCTCTTACATTCATTTCCGCTTTGTCCTTGCTCGGTTTATCGAAAAGCGCAACATTTGACAAAATGCGAGCCTCAGAACATCGCAGAAACCTTCTTCAATGTACTTTGAAAGAGTGGGTTTTAAGATCTAAAATCTTTTTGGTCCAAAAATGGGGTGTGAGGTTTGGATTTGACTCTCTCCTTGCTTGTGAAATCGAACCTTTGCACTGCGCACCTTTCACCATCAAGTAAACCGTCAGTAGAACCCAAGTCTTAAGGACGGTAAAAAATGGGGTGCCTATACCAACCATTAACACTTCCAAATCAACTGTGTCCATGTAATGGTTCTGATCATCTATGTCTTCTCTGTATCCGAGAGTTCAGTTGTGATCGTCACTTTAAGGACTGATTACAGTGCGCTATGGTGCCATTCAAACAAGGGGCAACTTTTCGTTGCCGTACGGTGCCATTTAGACAAGGGGCAATTTTCCATTATTTTGGATATGAGGTTGTGCATCTCAACAGTAAATTCTATGTTGATCGAATGGCCATTCGCAAAAATAGTTTTGAGGATTTTTAATGAAGATGACTAATTTTCTCGAAAATTATTCTATTTTTCCAAAACTGGACCATTTCTTGGACCCAAAAAAAGGAAAATTTTCAGTGCTTATAGCCTGACCTGCATGATTTCAAATCAAAAAATCGAATAAGCATGTTAATCTAACTCTCATGTTGGTCAAAATTGTTTTAGTAGAAGTAAAAAATAAAAAATGGTCAAAATGATGAACCAGGGGCACAGTTGAGTCAGGTTTTTTGTCTTTTCCCCGTTGTCAAAATGCTTGGCAGAATGGGTACCATACTTGCCAGAAAGGGCATCATACTTGCCGGAAATGGCACCATGTTCGCCAGAATGGGCACGACTAAAGCTAATAGAAAAAGGGCAGCAAGCTCTCACATCCTCCAAGCGGCGAGGTATCAAGCCAAGTGTGAAGCATGAGCTGAAATGGAGTAGGATATTCCACTCCCTCATCTGGACAGGTCTGATCACACCCAAACTGGCCAAGGGCATTGTCAACCGATGTCAGTTGCAGATCTGCTGCACGTCCAATCGCATCATAACCCCTTTGCGGGAGAAGCTCACTATTGTGAACGGAAGAAAGAAAATCTGGCAGAATGCCAGGGGGCAAGAGCCCGCGACTTCCTGTTTATCCATCAACCACCCAAGGGAGGGATAAAAAATAAGAGAGATTAAAGAATAAAGAGATATGTTCTGAGATAAAAAGTGAGAAAAAGGGTGTAGACACCCCATTTTTTACCGACCTTAAGACTTAGACGTCATCGATTGAGCACTCGATGATCGCGCATGTTTGTGCTCGTTTTGAGTTTCCAGAGTTTTCGACTGAGTGCCTTGCCTCCGGGCTTCTGAACTCTTTTTCTTTTGGCTTGGTTCGTGGAACATGCCTTGTTGACCTTGCCTAGAGGGAGAGAGGGGTTTGTAGGCCACTTTTTGTGGTCGTAGACCGCTTTTCCCTCTTATAGGCTAGTTTCCGGTTTCCGGAGCCTTCGGCCGAGCGCCTTGTCTCGGGACCTCTTAACATTCTCCTCTTGGCTTGGTTTTCAGACCATGCCTTGTTGCCTTTTCCTAGAGGGACACAGAGGTCTTGTAGACCACCTTTTGTGACTGTAGACCACCTTTCCCTCGTAAACCACTTTTTGTGCCCGTAGACTAGTTTTTGAGGCTCCCGGCTGCGTGCCTTGTCCCGCGGACTTTTTTCTTACATCCTTTTTGGTTTGTTTTTGGCACAAACCTTGTTTTCCTTGTTTGGAGGGTAGAATAAGGGTGGTAGACCAGTTTCTCTCCCTGAAGACCATTTTTCTTTCCTGCCAGCCAGTTTTTTGGTCGGCCAACTGGTCTTGGTGGTCTTTGGACCACCAAAAGTGGTCGGCAGCCATGCCACCACCTTGCTTTCATTGTGCAGACCACTCCTCCCCCTTGCTGACCACTTTTCATTCTTGCTGACCACTTTCACTGGTCGGCCGACCAGTGCAAGTAGCTGGCCGACCACTTCAACTGGTCAGTAGCTTTCTTGCAATTTTCTGCAGATATTTTCTTGCCAGCTGTGCCAGCTGTTGGGCACAGAAGGCATCCGCCATACACGTGTATGGAGGGATTGCTTGGAGCCTAAAACTAGTTCAACAAGCTTGATCCTTGGTTTTCTAAAAAAAGGAGCCTCCTCCCTCTTGTCTCAGGTTGAGAATTTTTCTTAGAAGATATAGATATATCATCTATTTCCATATTGCTCCTTCTCTTCATATTTGTGCTTAAAAGTGTAGTTTCTTCACATATTTGTACACAAACACCTACTCAAACATCATACTCTTGGAGCTGAGGCACCTTGAAGCTGGTTTTGGTGTTTTTGGATTACTTTTGGTCCAAAAAGGCTGCTAGAGTTACTGCATTGAAGTGTTTCTTTAAGGGTGAGACTTTAGTCCCTTAAAGCTTTATTTTTGGTTAAGTCTTTGGCCCTATTTGCATGATGTTTTAGGCTTAACTTTCAACTACAAAAAGCTTCATTTTCAAGTGTTTGAAATGTTTGTTTAAGGCTTCTTTGGTGTTGGGGGTGGTTTACCCCCTCTTGTACCTTTTTTGGCTTTGTTTTGTGCTATCCTTTTAAGATATTGGGACAACCTCTTTTTGGCCTTCTCACCACTAAAACTAAGAGGAATTTCAGTGGTGGAAAGTGTGTTTTGAGGTCCCAAATAGGAGGGGGTCATCCCCTCTCCTTGTATCTTGGTTACTTGCCTTGTTGGCCTCATGTTTGAGCATGTTTATCTAGCATATGTTGGCTCCATATCAGCCTATTTTTTGCCTTATTTCAGTATGGCATACCTCTGTTTTGGCTTAGTTTAGGCCACCCTTGCATGCTTTATACCCTTGTAGTGTAATCCTTGCAAACTAGCCTTACATGCTTGTGTTGATAGCTCATCTTTCTAGCATGTTTTGGTCCTATCTCAGCAAGTTTTTGGTGTTATTTTAGCATGCCTTAACTCTGTTTTTGGTTGATGAGGTTGCCACTTGCATGCTTCACACATTTGTAGTGTAATCTTGCAATCTAGCCTAACATGCATCATGCTTTGGACCATCATTCTAGCATGATTTTGGCGCCACTCCAGCAAGCTTTTGGCCATATTTTAGCATGCTCGAGGTCTGATATAAGTTGTTTTGGTCATGCATGCCTTACTTTGTATAGCCATAGTGCATTCTTGCTCACTAGCTTTGAATTTCTGAGTCACTAGCATGCATTGCTTGGGCTATTTGCATGATTTGTCATCATTTGATTTGTGATTTTAGTGCATGTAATGTGGTCATGCCCTCACATCTTTCACTCTTTCAATGCTTTGGAGGGTTTGTGCCTCATGCCTTAAATATGAGCAAATGTGTATGCCATCTTGCCTAGCTTTTTGGGCTGCCATATCAGTGTGTATTTGGTCCTATTTTTCCATGATACAACTCTAATTTTTGTTGGAGGAGTCATCTCATGCTTGGTTTTGATAGGTTTAGTGTAATCCTCCTTATTGGCCTTGCATACTCCATGCTTCATGCCCTTCATGCTATCTTGTTTTGGCTATACTCTGTGCATGTTTTAGCCTTGATTTGACCTGCTCTAGGACTCTTTTAGGTTGTCTTGGCCATGTAGTTCATGTATTGCATAGTTGTAGTGCAATTGGCCTTGCTAGCCTTGAGTTTTGAGCACCATAGTATGACATACTTGAGATGTTTGCTTGCAATGACATCATTTCACATGATATTTCAGAGCATATAGTGTTGTCACACTTCCATGTTTATCACTTCTTGATCATGTTTGAGAGTTGTGCTCTTATTGCCTAGTTGATGGACCATTGCATGAGCATACATATCTTGCCTTTTCATGCCATCATTTCAGTATTTTGGCCACTGCTTTGGCATGATTTAGGTCTGTCCATATTCGGTTTAAGTCCATTGAGCATTGTTTTGCATGCCCTTTGTGAGGTGCCCTTTACTAGTTTTGATGCCTTAGCTTCTAAGCTTGCCATGCATGCATTGTTTGCATGATAGAATCTTGTGCATGCCATGCTAGCACCGGTAGAATAGCAAGTTGTTTGCATGTTGTTGCATTGCATTGTGTTTGCATGCCATTAGCATTGATAGGTTGATCATGTTGCATTGCATTGTGTTTGCATGCCATTAGCATTGATAGATTGATCATGCTTATGTTGTATTACATTGTGTTTGGATAGGGTGTTAATCCGAACACGAGAAACGATTGACGTTTCATACTTGAAGTGATGAAATGTGCCTCATTTCTCGGTTGCCGACCCTCTTGATCATGCATGATAGTGGCGGAGGCTCTTATGTGTTATTTGTGCATTCATTTACATTGAAATGTGCAAACTTGGCTTCTTGGCCATCGTGCATTGGAATGTTCGGTTGGTGGCCCGAGAGTCGAGAACCACACCCCCTTGAGCTTAAGAAATGATAGGGAGGGTGGTTGTGCACACATACCTTGCAAATACACTGCTGTGCCCCTTCTTGTTATCTGTTGCGGCAAAATGGAGTTGTACAGAATTTTCTGGTTGGTAGACTAGTAAAAGTTGCTGGCCGACCACTTTTTCTGGTCTGCAAGAAATGTAAGTGGTCTACAGGTGGTCTACACCACCCTCTACTTGTCAGTAGCCTTCCTGGAGGTTCCCATTTTGGAGTAGAAGCTATCTGGAAGCTTGTGCAGTGTTCTGAGATCAAATGCAAACAGAGGCAAGTTGTGGCATAGCGATGGATTTTCGAATGAGGCGACCGAGCATGCATGCACTTCTCGCCTCGAAGCTCCTGATTTATTGCTTTGCTTAACTAGTTAGCTATTTGGTTTTGTACTTAATTAGTTAATGCTCTTAACTAATCAATTTGTGCTGTAATAACTAGTTAGTTAACTTGTTAGTTATCTTCGTTTTGTAATAATTAGTTTAATTAGCTTAGATTAGCTAGTTAGCTTATTATTCGGACCCTCCGTTGAGAGGGTGAATTTTGTAATAAGTGTGCGTGTGTGTGATGCAAGTCTTCCAACCCCCATTTCTTTCTCCCTTTTACTTATCCGCTTTTGTTGGTGAGTTTAGGGTCATTTTCAATTAGCATCCTTATGTTTCGCATGCGTGTATTATTTATCTGTTTTGTATGCACCAGGCTTGGCGCATCATACAAGCTGCATTTTATTTCAATACATTTATTTGAATACATGTTATCATATTGTATTCATATGCCATCTGAGAACTAGTTAGAAATCATGCATGATCCTAGTTCATGTTAAGATGGCTAATGCAACACATGAAAAAATGCAACTAAAATAGGCTCGGCTATTCTAAGACGGCATATGAAATGCGACTTCATAACATGTATCCAAATTGGTATTGAAATACAATGAAGTTAGTATGATGCGCCGAGCCTGGTGCATGCAAGATAGATGAATGGATGCACGCATGCATGCATAAGGATGCTGATTGAAACATGCTCTAAAACTAACCATCGTAAGCGGTTAAGTAAAAGGGAGAAAGAAATGGGGGTTGGAAGACATGCATCGCACACACGCACGCTTATTACAACAATTGTGCCCTCTCAACCGAGGGTCCGAATAAGAAGCTAACTAGCTAAGCTAAGCTAATTTAAACTAATTATTACATAATCAAATTGAATAACTAGCTAACACTAAGTTAATTATTACAACACATTAACTAATTAACAAATTAGCTAGTTTAATTACAAATTCAAAAGCTAATTACAAATTACAAAGCCTTAGCTCGGTTCTAAGAGTTCGAAGATGCATGCTCGATCGCCTCGCTCGGAAATCCATTACCATGCCTCATGTTTCCTCTGTTTGCACACTTCTGCACCACTGAAAATTATGCTAACTTCCATGATGCTTCTGACCTACCCTAGGAACCATCTGAGGGGTAGTCGGCCAAAATGTGTGGCCATCGGCCAAAGAATAATGGTCATCGACCAATTTTGAGGCTATCGACCAATTATTGATAGCCGATCGGCACATTAGATAGCTGATCGGCCATCTCTTCCTGCAAACTCTCCTTTTTGCTACAACAGAGCATAAACAGAGGCATGACAATGTATTTGCAAGAAAATATGTGTGCAACTACACCCCTTATCATGTCTAAGGCTCAAAGGTGTGTAGTGCTCGGTTCTCGAGCCATCAATCACGTATTTCGATGCATGATGGCCAAAGAGGCCGAGTTGCACTAATTAATACCTGATGAATGCACAAAAACACATAAATGCCTTAACCTCTATCATGCATGATCAAGACAGTCGGCGACAGAGAATTGAGACACGTTTCATCACTTCAAGTATGAAACGTCCTTCGTTCCTCGTGTTTGGCTTAAACACAATGCAATGCATGCACAACTTAACAAAGCTAATGGCATGCAAAAGAATGTAATGCAACATGAGCATGCAAGCACCATGCAATGCAACTCATGCATGCAACAACAATACAATGGAACAAGCATGCAAGAACATGCTACAACATGCAAATTATAATGTCATGCAACAATATGCAAACAACAATGCAATGGCAAGGACCATGTAATGCAACACTTAGTCGACTTAAACCGCATATGGACAGACCTAAAAGGGTCCAAAACAGTGGCCAAAGTATGTTGAAAATGGAGTCCAAAAGTATATGCAAGCATGCATGCCAATTGGTTCACAAACAAAGCATGGAATCACCAACTCTTAAGCACATGGAAGAGGTGAAAAAGGTGAGAGTGTGGCAGTGAAAGAGGCTCTGAAATCACATTCCAAGGGATGCTAAATCATGCACACATGACAAACAAATCATGCTAATGGGCTCAAAGCTTAAAGTTTGCCAAGGGACTTACACCATGGCCATACCAAGCAAGCCCCAAAGGGCCAAGGTGACTCAAAACAGTCCTAAGGCAGATCTAAATAAGGCCAAAACATGCATGGAATGAGGCCAAAACAAGCTAGCATGGTGAGCACAAAACATGACGCATACAAGGCTAATGAAGAGGATTACACTACACCCACCAAAACCAAGCACGAGGCGACTATACCACATACAATCAGAGTTATGACATGCCAAAATAACATAAAAAATGCACTGATATGGCAGCCCACAAACTTAGGCAAAAAGGCATGCATAATGGCTCATATTTAAGACATAAAGAACAACCTTCTAAAGGCATTGAAAGAGTGACACATATGAGTGTATGGCCATGAAACATGCACTGAAATCATGGTAGAAATGATGCTAGACCATGCAAATAGCCTAAGCAACGCATGCTAGTGGACTCAATACACAAAGCTAGTAAGCAAAAATGCACTACGGCTATACAAAGCATGGCATGCATGATCAAAGAAACTTCAAACAGAGCTTAAGCGTGCTGAAATATGAGTAAAAGCTTCTTTGAGTTGAGCCAAAATCATGCTAGAATGATGATCAAAAGTATAGAGCATGTTAGGCTAGCAAGTAGCATTACACTACAAGTGTGTGAGGCACTCAAGAGACAACCAAACTAGCCCCAAACAGTGCTATATCATGGAAAAACAAAGCCTAAGACATGTTGAAATGGAGCCACAAAGAGGTAGAAAAACATGCCAACTTGGTGAGCCATCAACACAAGCATACAAGAGAAGGGGAGGGAGGAAAACCCCCTTCAATTTGAGGCCTCAAAACCACATTCTCACCACTAAAATTCCTCTAGAATTCAGTGGTGAAGAGGCCAAATAAAGGTGATCCAAAGGCCTGAAAAGATGGTTCAAAACAAGGCAAAACAAGGCCAAACAAGGCTCCAAAGGGGGTAGACCACCCCCAACACCAAAGAGGTCTCAAACCAACATGTTAAACACTTAGAAACAAGACTATTTTCAGTTGAAAGCAAGGCCTAAAACAATATGCAAGGATGGCCAATATGGTATACTAACAAAGGCTTAAAAGGGGAATACACTCACCCTTGAAGCACACCTTCAAAACCAGCAGCTCTTGAGGCAAAAACCAACTTTTAGAGCTCAAATAACACTCCCAAGAATCTCAGCTCAAAGATGGTGGTGTATTGCTAGGTGTTGTAGTGTAAAAATGAAGAGAAGTTACACTTTAAGGCACAAACCAACACAATATATAGAGAGAGAGTGAGAAATATAGAGAGAGAGATATGACTTTTGTATCTCAGATTTTAGAACCTCTGGAAAGGGAGAGGGGCTTCCCTTCTTATAGAAAATCAAGTCCCAAGCTTGTTGAACAAGCTAGGACTTGGTTTGAATCCATCCATACACGTGTATGGAGGATACACCAAGTGGCCAACAGCTGGCACCAGCTGGAAGAAAAATATCTGCAAAAGCAGAAAAAGGGGTCTCGACCAACAAAAATGGCCGATCGACCAAAAAGAGTGCCAACCGGCCAAAAAAAGTGCCCATCGGCCAACACTCATGGCCGATGGCAAGAAGGTCGATAGGCACAAGGCTTGGCCAATGGGTTGTAGGGATGGCCAACAAGCCACCCTCTTCCCTCAGAAACAAAACCACAAGTCCTTGGTCCACAACCAAGCACAAAACAGGCAAGTTGAGAGATCCTAAGGCAAGGCGCACAGCCCAGACCTTCGGGAACTCAAAACGAACACGAGCATGGATGATCATCATGTGTTCAAACGATGACGTCCAAGTCTTGAGGACGGTAAAAAATGGGGTGTCTACAGTGCCATTCAGACAAGGGGCAACTTTTCGTTGCTGTGCAGTGCCATTTAGACAAAGGATAATTTTCTATTGTTTTGGATTTGAGGTTGTGCATCTCAAGAGTAAATTCTGTGTTGGTCGAGTAGTGGCCATTTGTAAAAATAATTTTGAGGATTTTTAATGAAGTTGACTAATTTTCTCTCGAAAATTATTCTATTTTTCCAAAACTGGACCATTTCTTGGACACAAAAAAAGAAAATTTTCAGTGCTTATTATCTGACTTGCATGATTTCAAATCAGAAAATCGAACAAGCATGTTAATCTGACTCTCATATTGGTCAAAATTGTTTTAGTAGAAAGCCAAAACAAAAAATGGTCAAAATGATGAACTATGGGTACAGTTGAGTCTTGCTTCCTGTCTTTTTCCCGTTGTCAATGCATTTGCCAGAAAGGGCACCATACTTGCCGGAAAGGGCACCGTATTCGCCAGAAAGGGCAAAGTTGACGCTAATAACAGAGGGCTGAAAGCTCTCTCATCCTCCAAGCAGCGAGGTACCAAGTCAAGTACGAAGCACGAACTGGAATGGAGCAGAATATTCCACTCCTTCATCTGGACTAATCTGATCACATTCAAGCTAAGCCAGGGGCATCGTCAACCGATGTTAGTTGCAGATCTTCTGCACATCCAGTTGCATCGCAACCCCCCTATGGGAGAAGCCCACTGTTATGAACGAAAGAAAGAGAATCTAGCAGAACGCTAGGGGCAAGGGCCCGCAACTTCTTGTTTATCCATCAACCACCTAGGGGAGGGATAAAAAAAAAATTAGAGAGATTAAAGAATAGAGAGATGTATGCTGAGAGAAAAAGTGAGGAAAGAGCTTTTTCAGAAAACAAGAGATTGAATGCCAGAGTGATGTAAGGATCACAAATCAGAAAGGATGGGAAGCAATACCTGCTGAAACGGGCTCCCCGTCAGCCGAAAGGTCTCTCGTCATTGGAATGCGTCTGAGTGTCGTGTTTGTTGTTTTTGTTTGTCTCGATTCTTGTTTTGAGTCGTTTCGAGTGTCAATAGATGTGTTTAGGTTGTTTTACCTTGTCTTTTCCTTTGTTGAGTCATTTTGACTGTGGTTAGTCATAGGCTCAATACTTAGTTAAGAATTCATTTCTCTATTTCAAAATGAATTGTTTTGTGCTCAGAGTGCTGTGCCGTTCTCCACAGTTGTGCAAAACAGGATTTATTCTTTCATAAAACTGCAAGGTTCAACCCAGGTCGTGTGAGAACAGTAAAACCAGGACCTATATGAAGCTATATAGGTTCCGGACTGCAAAGCAAAAGAAAAAAGGGAAAATTTGGAGCATCTTAGTGTGTTTCAACTCCAGCAAATTCTGAGACTGCATTCCAGGTGCATCTTGTTAGGCCTCGCCTTTCTCTGGAGTATGAGTGTATCTCGACCCCAAGCTTAAGCCTGCTTCAAGTTAGAGTGGCAATTATAGCAGCAACAGATGTTATCTCTCGCCAATATGAACAGGGTGTGTCCTTTTTTAGCTGAGCATGTTGTAAAGTCCTCTGAGAGGTAAATCAGAGGCACCAGAGTACATGTTTGATGCCCCTCTATTGCATAGAATGTGCACTTTCATATACACTTTGGTTGCATGCGTGCTGCGGATCTGTAGACGCGCCCATGGGCCTCACGCTACAGTTCGAACTCAAATTGTCACGGTTCTTAATCTGATCTCACAATGTGCGATGTGAGATTGATAAATCACCAAAGAGTCCAAATCTGACAAATCGTTTTGAAAAATAGATTTTTAGAAAAGAAGTGCCAAACATGGACTGCTTTGCCAGATAAAGAGTTGCCACCTAAATGTTTTATTTTTGGGAAATTTAGGAAACCCTGACTCATTGCCTAAGGCCACATGTCCGTCATCACCAAAGTTGCCTCGGCTCGGGAACTTGGGTACGATTGGGGAAGGTCAGCTATGAGCACCCCCGCTCGCCCGATCAAAAGATCGGCCACTACTAAACATGATATCTCGTTTTGAAAACATTTGTGTTTTTATTCCAGTTAATTAGCTAGAATTTACTATGTGATGCGCACAACACACAAGTATTGACTAGATCGCCTAATTTGGAACAAAGCATCGCATACCCGTTTGTATTGAAAATGGATTGAAATTTGCTACTCATGAGTAGGCTAAAACACGGGTTTCGACGAATTGTTCCAATTCAAGCAACCCAACCTTCAACCACAGGCATTCAGGCAATTATATCATATAAGCACATAGCCTCATGTTAAGCATGCTGTATGTTAACACTTACACATATGCAAGATGCTAAAGCATAAATACTCACAGTGTACTCCGAGCCAAAACAAGGAACATGTTAGCAATCAATGTATGATCCAAGTCCATGTTAAAATGGCTAATGCATCGCATACAAAATGTCACTAGAATAGGCTCGGCTAATCTAAGGATTGCATGCGAAATGCAATAACTCGATGCACGTATTTAAATTGAAATTGAAATACTATGCTGTTAGTATGATGCACCGAGCCCGATGCATGCAATATAGATGAATGGGTGCACGCATGCATAGCATAAGGTATGCTAAATCAAATATACCCCAAAACTAACCATCATAAGCGGTTAAATAAAAGGGAGAAAAAAGTGGGGGTTGGAAGACATGCATCACACAGACGCACGCTTATTACACAATTCCCCTCTCTCGGAGGGTACGAATGAATAATACAAATTAATTAACTAACAAGCTAATTAAATATTACAGACCCTTAACAAAATAAACAAATTAATTGAATTACTGAAAGCAGTAAAACAGCCTCGGGAAGAGGGACGAATGCATGCACGCTTGGCTCCGCTCGGAAATCCACCACTATGTCACATGTTGCCTCTGTTTACACTGCTCTGCACCTCTAAGGACTGCATAAGTCTCAAGGTTACTTCTGGACTACTCCCTGAGCACTGTGGGCGGTCACCGACCAAAGGGAAACACCACCGGCCATGGAGAACTGGTAATCGACCAAAAATTATACCACCGACTGGGTTTTGATAGTCGGCCGGCACTGAAAATTGCCGGCCGGCCATTTCTTCCTGCAGAAGACGGGTTTGCTGCAACAGAGGACAGACAAGACATGGCAATGCATTTTCAAAGTAATTTATGCACCACCACCCTCCCTATCACGTCACGAACTCAAGCGAGTTTGGCTCTCGACCTTCGGGCCACCAATCACGCATTTCAATGCATGATGGTCCTAGGTGTCAAGTTGTGCATTTGATGTCAAATGAAATGTATACAAACACACAAGGGACCCAACCTCTATCATGCTCGATCAAGAGGCAAGGCATGCATGCTCAATGCAATGCAACCTAGGCATGGAAGCTAAGTATGCACCATGAAAATGTGAACAAGCATGTGACAACATACAAACATGTAACAACATGTTATGTGACTAAAAGAGAGAATGCATGCCAAATGCATTACAACCTAAGCATGCAACAACATGTCATGGATTAAGTACACAACGGGGCACAATTGAACTAGCATGCTACAACATGTAATTCACTAAACATGCAACAAGTATGTGACAACATACTAGGCAAGCATGCAACAATATGCGGGGATGGTCTTAAACTAATATGGGCAGCTCTCAAATAATCCCAAATTAGTGCGCAAATGCTAAGAACAATGAAGGCAAATTTACATGCCAAACATGCATGCATAAACATGTCCAATAACTTAAGCAATAAAGATGCAGCTTCAAAGTACACTTAAAAGGGATGAACATGGACATATGGCAATCATTGATAAACTCTGAATCATGTTAAGGATGGTGCCCAAACCAACAAACCAGCAAACAGGCATGCAACAGGTCCAAACCTTTCAAAGGCTAGCCAAGGGGCTCAGCCATGACCATGTACCAGGCCTCAAAGGGCCAAAGGGACTCAAAATAGTTCTGAGCAGACCAAAATAAGGCAAAAGACACTCTTAGATGGCACCTAATGGTCTGGCAATGGAAGGCATACACAAGGTCCAAACATGGAGCATAAAACAGCAAACTATCCAAAAAGCAACGGAATAGGTGATAAATGCAAGTATTGAGCATGCTAATATGGACTGAAATATCATTATAATGATGCCAAACCACCGGAATGATGCAAGTATAATATAAAATTTCAAAATACATATAAAGTCATTTAAATAAAGAGCATGCTGTCTATAGTATTGCTAGAATCCAATACTCAAAGCCTACAAAAGCTAGATTGCAATTGTAGCTATACAGTGAATCATTAGACGACCCAAACAACCAAAATCAGACCTCAGCACACGAAAACATGCATAAAAGCTTCATAAAAAGCTCAGAGCCAAAACATGCTAAAGACATTTACCAAATGTAGTGCAATGTTAAGGCCAATAGAATGGGATTACAACTACAAGTGTCATGGAGCATGAAGAGGCTTCCTAAACCAACTTAAAATATTACAACATGGCAAAAAAAAGACCATCACTTGCATTGAAATGAAGCTCAAAGCACATGCTAAGCACACATGCTACAACACATATGACCACTTTATGCTAAAAGAACAGGAGTCGGAGCTGGAGGGGGTGCCGTCCCCCTTTCTTAGGACCTCAAAACCACAGTCTCCCACTGAAAATCCTCTGATTTCAGTGGTAGGAGGTCATTGCAAAAGCTCAAAAAATAATGGCCAGAGGTAATGGCCTTTAAACAAGGCCTAACAAGGCCTTAGGGGGAGGGGGAACTACCCCCAAACCTCAAGAGCCCTTAAACAAAGATCAAAAGCAAGTAAGTCAGGTAAAAAACAGCACTTTTCTTATTTTAATAGCTAAGCTTTAAAAACTGATGCAAAGATAGGTTAAAAGACTATGGCAAAAATGGGGAATAAAGGAATAGTTCTCACTCTTGTAGACCTTATTCAGAGGACCACTCCAGCACTTTCCTTGGGTCCAAAACCAAGCTCAAAAATAACTTCAAGTAACAACCCTTCGGCACCTCAAAACCAAAGGTATGGTGTAATACTATGTGTTTAGTGCAAACTAAGAACAAAACACCTTTTAGCACGCACAAATCAAAAGGAGAGGGAGATATAGAGATAGATAGATATAGGGTTCTCTAACCCTAAATCTCAGACCTCTGGAACTTTTTTTGGAACCCTTGAGGAGGGAGGAGAAGCCCTCCCTTTATAGGAATCCAATCTTGCCAAAGCTTACTAACAAAGCCTAACCAAGAGGGAAATCCTCAATGCACGTGTATGGAATGGGGGCAGTGATGCCAAGCTATCACATGCTGGATAAAATATCTACCAAAAGCAAGATGAATAGTGGTCGGTCTCCGCCAAAAATGACAATTGACACAAAACATGGTCGGGCTCGACCCATAAGAGTTCCGATCGGCCCATCACAATGGCCGGTAGCAACAAAACAGGGCCGGTGGCCTCTACCACTGCGGTGATGGGTGATGGGATTGCCACAAGCCATTCCCTGCCCTCAAGAAGCAATACAACAAGTGTTTGGTTGAAAACCAAACACTAAACATGCAAGTTCGGAAGTCTGAGGCAAGGCGCGCGAGCCGAGACCTCCGAGAACTCCAAACGAACACAACATGGATGATCACCGAGTGTTCAAACGGTGACGTCCAAGTCTTGGGACGGTAAAAATGGGGTGTCTACAGTTGCCCTCCTTTGACAGAACTTCGAAGTCATAACAATGACGGGAGTGAATGTCAAAGCCCAGAGGACGACCCATTTTTGACAAGGCCGAAGACTTAGACAAACATACAAGTACGACGAGATATGCCCGAAGGAGCGGCACAAATGCAGAAACAATGCACATAAGCCTGAACAATAAACTTATGATCATGCAAATGAAAGCTGTAACGAAGACAAATCATAATAATGCAAAGTTTTAAGCAAGAAAAACCAAACTAACATTACAATGCAAGAAGGATGTAAGAGAATTATGCTAATTCTCAAGTCGTCTCATGCGCGGGAATACCAATACCTGTGCGGCTCGTCGGTTTGCCAGTTTCTCAACTGCCGTACATACAATATCGATGCCTGGAAGAAAGAAAACTTATAGGCTACACACACACTACGCCAAAATTGGGCTTTAGCGGCGGTTTTTACCGGCCGTTAAAGGCTGTAAAACGCCGTTAAAGCCTTTTAACGGCGGTATTGGTGAACAGGCGGTTTCGTTATCCGCCGTTTTATTGCGTGTGTCGGAAAAAGTGAAACCGGTCGTAAAAAGGCAAATTACCGTCGTTAAAAGTCCCCAAAACGGCGTAATATAGGACCAAAAACGGGCGGTTTTTTAACCGCCGTAATAGGTTCAAATTTTTCAAATAAATAATCTTTCTTCTTGCACTCCCCAAGTTTGAACCCAAAACCTTCATCACAACCACCAATCCACTTGCCACGCCACTCTTCATTGAAATATATTCCCCTAAATAAAATATTTAAACATACTTTTACTTTATTGTAGAGGTTTCAGCCGGAGCTCGCCAGAGTTCGCCCGGAGCAACGCGGATTCGCCGGAGCTCCGCCGGCAAAGAGCCGCCGTCATTTAACTGGCGGTAATGTTGGGCGCAATTTGCGGCGGTTTTGTTACAGCTCGTTAAAGGGGCAATTAACGCGGTTTCGTTATTGCCGTTAAAAGTGGGGTTTCATTACCGTCGTTAAAGACACTTTTAAGTGGCGGTTTTTAAACGGCGTAACGAAACCGGCCGTTAATGATTGCATTATCGGCGGTATTACGGTGGTTTTCGTTAACCGCGTAAAGTACCTTTAACGCGGTTTTTCGTTACCTGCCGTTAAAAAAATCCGTTATGCCCCTGTTTTGCGTAGTGACATTGTTAGAAACATGCATAACAATTGCGATTGAAATGGTGCGTGACAACGCTAAGCGAAGGGGTGCAATGACAATCGCGAGTGAAGAGGGGTGCGTAACAACGCAACCCAAGTGTGTGCATAACAATAGCAATTTTGAAACAAACATAACAATCCTATAAAGGCCGCAAACACATAGGGAGTAAAAGTACATGTGACAATGTGTACAATGTGTGGAGGTGAGAAAGTTACACATGTAAGTAAAGTACACTGCGACCAACGATAGTCAATGATGATATATAGCAGAAGAAAACAGATACACATGTAAGTAAAAGCTCATAAGCGACAAACTTATTGTTCAATGTATGAAAATAGAAGAACCTATTGAACACATGATAAGTAAAGCATACGCCGGACAACGTAAGCATGTGCATAGGAAGAATTGAACACATTAAGTAAAAAGCTGACGCAGACAACGATCAATAGATGTGTATAGAAACGACTTGAACACGTAGGTATAATAAGCAATCAGACGCAGAACAACAGCATGCAATGTGTTATAGACAAGACACTTGAACACATATAAGTAAAGACATAACGCAGGTAACAACGACATGCAATGTGTATAGCAGGAAGACTTGAACGATGCAATGTATAAAAGATGAAAAGGTAACATGCATACGCAGGACAACGCATGCAAATGTGTAAGGAAAGGTGTAAGACAATGCACCTAAAGAATGCGAAACAAACGCAAGTGGACGGAGATGGCAAGGACAATGCTACCTAAGAATGCCAAAAACAACGCGGTTGGATTCATCGGGAGGATGCAAGACAAATTCAACCTAAAGAATGCGAACAACGCAAGTGGACGGGAGGATGCCAAGAAATGCAAACCCTATATTTGTATGCAAATGGATGGAATGGATAAGGCGCGCAGCTGAACCGTATCTCCTAGGAAAGGCATGGACACAACAAACACGTTCGACACAGAAAATCGGTGCCGTCAACCTCCAACGCAGGTGGCGTACACCATAATATCATAACTGTGCTTCAACGTGAAAAAGTAGTGGGGCAACATACCAAACCAAGCTCAACAGGGACAAGACACAAGGATAGATGGAGGGATTGCAGAAATGCATGCAAACTAAAATGCAATATAATACATTTCTATATGCATATGAATATTGTTATAGTACAATGCAATATATGGAATGTACGACAATGCACATGGTTGAAATATATGATATGCGAATGAAAGATGCAATGACAAATGCATGTTGTTAAAAGGGTGTGAACCAATGTGGGGTGAAAATGCATGATAATGCCAAATGAGAAAACTACATGACAATGCAAGATAGGGGAAATGCATGACAATGCATGTAAGGGTGCTTCATGACAAAATGCGAGAATGCTGAATGCATGAATAATCAAACTATTGGTGCCGATAATGCAAATGAGCACGCAATGACAAGTGGGATTTGAAAATGCATAACAATGCCTATAATTGAAATGCATGACAATGTAAAACCGAACTCGAACGCGTGACAACGCACGCTTCTTGAGACGCATGATGAGCAAATGAACTCGAATGTGCAACAACACACGTCTTCTTGTTAGATGCATGACAATGCATTTTGTGTATGTTATCGAAACAAGAGGAACACACGTATGCAACGCATTCAAAGCAGTTTTGAATCTCCAATGATACTAAAAGGATAACGAAAAAGGATAACACCCATGCGCAATATAAGAGTGCTACGCCAAAAGACCATTCGGTCCGAGGGTCAAAAACGGAGACCGGTTATAGCTTCAAAAATGCAGTTTCATGCACGTCTTGAGCAAATAAAAGGCCCCAAAACCATATATCTGACCCACAAGGGTGTTAGGAGGTGCACCGCCACCGGGAACCACCCGGCATGCCACCGGCCACAAATAAATAAGGCACCGGCCATCTATTTGGCCGGCCGCCAATTCAATGTGGCCGCGCCCAAAAAATGCCTGTTGGGGGCAGTTTTTGTCCTTTTGGCCACGGGTCTTTAAATATAGGGCTTTCTAGCCCTATTTCTTCACTTACCGTCTTGTCCGATAAAATTCTCTCCCCTCTCTCTAAGGTTATTCAAAAGTTCATTTCCTTGTTTTTCCCTCGTTTTTGAGCCCGTTTCGTCGTTCGATTCGCGAACACCTTCTCGTTTCGCACGTTTTGAACGGGAACAAATCTTGGTTTCGGTGCATTTTTGAATTTCAAGCCACCTGGGGCTTGTTTTCCCCAAGTTATCCAGATCTTTGTTCTTTTCCACATTCCGACCTTTCCGCCCACTTTTTTCAACCCTACTCGGGGTGACCTTAGGGTTGACTTTTCACATTCCTTGCCCGTTTTCACCAATTCCCGGCCAAGTT
The DNA here is from genome assembly GCF_004153795.1 of Camellia sinensis. Lineage (NCBI taxonomy): Eukaryota > Viridiplantae > Streptophyta > Magnoliopsida > Ericales > Theaceae > Camellia > Camellia sinensis. The sequence goes on along the minus strand of NW_021029930.1, from coordinate 329,151 downwards.
TCACACTATCCTTGTGATGGCGGACGACATTCCAGGTGGTGGGGCTTCCTCCGGAGTTGGCGTGGACCCTGAGGTCTGCAGCTCCTGCCCTCTTCACATCCCTTTTGTTTGATCCGGCGACCTACAGCTACGAATACAAACGTGTGTGTCTCTGAAGCACTTCGCACTTCCGGAGCCCATGCACGAGGTGGCGCCCACCGGAGCTCTCTGCTGCGTGA
>NW_021029930.1:305752-328908 GCF_004153795.1 Camellia sinensis | reverse complement strand
ACCGTAATGCGCAAGAAATGGTACGGAAACCCCGTATTTACATATCTGCCACTGTGCAGGAGAATCCGTATAGGTGTTCGAGTGTTCGAACCGTAATGCGCAAGAAATGGTAGAAACCCCGTATTTACATATCTGCCACTGTGCAGGAGAATCCGTATAGGTGTTCGAGTGTTCGAACCGTAATGCGCAAGAAATGGTACGGAAACCCCGTATTTACATATCTGCCACTGTGCAGGAGAATCCGTATAGGTGTTCGAGTGTTCGAACCGTAATGCGCAAGAAATGGTAGGAAACCCCGTATTTACATATCTGCCACTGTGCAGGAGAATCCGTATAGGTGTTCGAGTGTTCGAACCGTAATGCGCAAGAAATGGTACGAAACCCCGTATTTACATATCTGCCACTGTGCAGGAGAATCCGTATAGGTGTTCGAGTGTTCGAACCGTAATGCGCAAGAAATGGTCGAAACCCCGTATTTACATATCTGCCACTGTGCAGGAGAATCCGTATAGGTGTTCGAGTGTTCGAACCGTAATGCGCAAGAAATGGTAGAAACCCCGTATTTACATATCTGCCACTGTGCAGGAGAATCCGTATAGGTGTTCGAGTGTTCGAACCGTAATGCGCAAGAAATGGTACGGAAACCCCGTATTTACATATCTGCCACTGTGCAGGAGAATCCGTATAGGTGTTCGAGTGTTCGAACCGTAATGCGCAAGAAATGGTAGAAACCCCGTATTTACATATCTGCCACTGTGCAGGAGAATCCGTATAGGTGTTCGAGTGTTCGAACCGTAATGCGCAAGAAATGGTACGGAAACCCCGTATTTACATATCTGCCACTGTGCAGGAGAATCCGTATAGGTGTTCGAGTGTTCGAACCGTAATGCGCAAGAAATGGTACGGAAACCCCGTATTTACATATCTGCCACTGTGCAGGAGAATCCGTATAGGTGTTCGAGTGTTCGAACCGTAATGCGCAAGAAATGGTACGGAAACCCCGTATTTACATATCTGCCACTGTGCAGGAGAATCCGTATAGGTGTTCGAGTGTTCGAACCGTAATGCGCAAGAAATGGTACGAAACCCCGTATTTACATATCTGCCACTGTGCAGGAGAATCCGTATAGGTGTTCGAGTGTTCGAACCGTAATGCGCAAGAAATGGTCGAAACCCCGTATTTACATATCTGCCACTGTGCAGGAGAATCCGTATAGGTGTTCGAGTGTTCGAACCGTAATGCGCAAGAAATGGTAGAAACCCCGTATTTACATATCTGCCACTGTGCAGGAGAATCCGTATAGGTGTTCGAGTGTTCGAACCGTAATGCGCAAGAAATGGTACGGAAACCCCGTATTTACATATCTGCCACTGTGCAGGAGAATCCGTATAGGTGTTCGAGTGTTCGAACCGTAATGCGCAAGAAATGGTAGAAACCCCGTATTTACATATCTGCCACTGTGCAGGAGAATCCGTATAGGTGTTCGAGTGTTCGAACCGTAATGCGCAAGAAATGGTACGGAAACCCCGTATTTACATATCTGCCACTGTGCAGGAGAATCCGTATAGGTGTTCGAGTGTTCGAACCGTAATGCGCAAGAAATGGTACGGAAACCCCGTATTTACATATCTGCCACTGTGCAGGAGAATCCGTATAGGTGTTCGAGTGTTCGAACCGTAATGCGCAAGAAATGGTACGGAAACCCCGTATTTACATATCTGCCACTGTGCAGGAGAATCCGTATAGGTGTTCGAGTGTTCGAACCGTAATGCGCAAGAAATGGTACAAACCCCGTATTTACATATCTGCCACTGTGCAGGAGAATCCGTATAGGTGTTCGAGTGTTCGAACCGTAATGCGCAAGAAATGGTCGAAACCCCGTATTTACATATCTGCCACTGTGCAGGAGAATCCGTATAGGTGTTCGAGTGTTCGAACCGTAATGCGCAAGAAATGGTAGAAACCCCGTATTTACATATCTGCCACTGTGCAGGAGAATCCGTATAGGTGTTCGAGTGTTCGAACCGTAATGCGCAAGAAAGGTACGGAAACCCCGTATTTACATATCTGCCACTGTGCAGGAGAATCCGTATAGGTGTTCGAGTGTTCGAACCGTAATGCGCAAGAAATGGTAGAAACCCCGTATTTACATATCTGCCACTGTGCAGGAGAATCCGTATAGGTGTTCGAGTGTTCGAACCGTAATGCGCAAGAAATGGTACGAAACCCCGTATTTACATATCTGCCACTGTGCAGGAGAATCCGTATAGGTGTTCGAGTGTTCGAACCGTAATGCGCAAGAAATGGTACGGAAACCCCGTATTTACATATCTGCCACTGTGCAGGAGAATCCGTATAGGTGTTCGAGTGTTCGAACCGTAATGCGCAAGAAATGGTAGAAACCCCGTATTTACATATCTGCCACTGTGCAGGAGAATCCGTATAGGTGTTCGAGTGTTCGAACCGTAATGCGCAAGAAATGGTACGGAAACCCCGTATTTACATATCTGCCACTGTGCAGGAGAATCCGTATAGGTGTTCGAGTGTTCGAACCGTAATGCGCAAGAAATGGTAGAAACCCCGTATTTACATATCTGCCACTGTGCAGGAGAATCCGTATAGGTGTTCGAGTGTTCGAACCGTAATGCGCAAGAAATGGTACGGAAACCCCGTATTTACATATCTGCCACTGTGCAGGAGAATCCGTATAGGTGTTCGAGTGTTCGAACCGTAATGCGCAAGAAATGGTACGGAAACCCCGTATTTACATATCTGCCACTGTGCAGGAGAATCCGTATAGGTGTTCGAGTGTTCGAACCGTAATGCGCAAGAAATGGTATGAAACCCCGTATTTACATATCTGCCACTGTGCAGGAGAATCCGTATAGGTGTTCGAGTGTTCGAACCGTAATGCGCAAGAAATGGTAGAAACCCCGTATTTACATATCTGCCACTGTGCAGGAGAATCCGTATAGGTGTTCGAGTGTTCGAACCGTAATGCGCAAGAAATGGTACGGAAACCCCGTATTTACATATCTGCCACTGTGCAGGAGAATCCGTATAGGTGTTCGAGTGTTCGAACCGTAATGCGCAAGAAATGGTACGGAAACCCCGTATTTACATATCTGCCACTGTGCAGGAGAATCCGTATAGGTGTTCGAGTGTTCGAACCGTAATGCGCAAGAAATGGTACGGAAACCCCGTATTTACATATCTGCCACTGTGCAGGAGAATCCGTATAGGTGTTCGAGTGTTCGAACCGTAATGCGCAAGAAATGGTAGGAAACCCCGTATTTACATATCTGCCACTGTGCAGGAGAATCCGTATAGGTGTTCGAGTGTTCGAACCGTAATGCGCAAGAAATGGTAGAAACCCCGTATTTACATATCTGCCACTGTGCAGGAGAATCCGTATAGGTGTTCGAGTGTTCGAACCGTAATGCGCAAGAAATGGTAGAAACCCCGTATTTACATATCTGCCACTGTGCAGGAGAATCCGTATAGGTGTTCGAGTGTTCGAACCGTAATGCGCAAGAAATGGTACGGAAACCCCGTATTTACATATCTGCCACTGTGCAGGAGAATCCGTATAGGTGTTCGAGTGTTCGAACCGTAATGCGCAAGAAATGGTACGGAAACCCCGTATTTACATATCTGCCACTGTGCAGGAGAATCCGTATAGGTGTTCGAGTGTTCGAACCGTAATGCGCAAGAAATGGTACGGAAACCCCGTATTTACATATCTGCCACTGTGCAGGAGAATCCGTATAGGTGTTCGAGTGTTCGAACCGTAATGCGCAAGAAATGGTAGAAACCCCGTATTTACATATCTGCCACTGTGCAGGAGAATCCGTATAGGTGTTCGAGTGTTCGAACCGTAATGCGCAAGAAATGGTACGGAAACCCCGTATTTACATATCTGCCACTGTGCAGGAGAATCCGTATAGGTGTTCGAGTGTTCGAACCGTAATGCGCAAGAAATGGTACGGAAACCCCGTATTTACATATCTGCCACTGTGCAGGAGAATCCGTATAGGTGTTCGAGTGTTCGAACCGTAATGCGCAAGAAATGGTAGAAACCCCGTATTTACATATCTGCCACTGTGCAGGAGAATCCGTATAGGTGTTCGAGTGTTCGAACCGTAATGCGCAAGAAATGGTACGGAAACCCCGTATTTACATATCTGCCACTGTGCAGGAGAATCCGTATAGGTGTTCGAGTGTTCGAACCGTAATGCGCAAGAAATGGTAGAAACCCCGTATTTACATATCTGCCACTGTGCAGGAGAATCCGTATAGGTGTTCGAGTGTTCGAACCGTAATGCGCAAGAAATGGTACGGAAACCCCGTATTTACATATCTGCCACTGTGCAGGAGAATCCGTATAGGTGTTCGAGTGTTCGAACCGTAATGCGCAAGAAATGGTACGGAAACCCCGTATTTACATATCTGCCACTGTGCAGGAGAATCCGTATAGGTGTTCGAGTGTTCGAACCGTAATGCGCAAGAAATGGTACGAAACCCCGTATTTACATATCTGCCACTGTGCAGGAAATCCGTATAGGTGTTCGAGTGTTCGAACCGTAATGCGCAAGAAATGGTAGAAACCCCGTATTTACATATCTGCCACTGTGCAGGAGAATCCGTATAGGTGTTCGAGTGTTCGAACCGTAATGCGCAAGAAATGGTACGGAAACCCCGTATTTACATATCTGCCACTGTGCAGGAGAATCCGTATAGGTGTTCGAGTGTTCGAACCGTAATGCGCAAGAAATGGTAGAAACCCCGTATTTACATATCTGCCACTGTGCAGGAGAATCCGTATAGGTGTTCGAGTGTTCGAACCGTAATGCGCAAGAAATGGTACGGAAACCCCGTATTTACATATCTGCCACTGTGCAGGAGAATCCGTATAGGTGTTCGAGTGTTCGAACCGTAATGCGCAAGAAATGGTACGGAAACCCCGTATTTACATATCTGCCACTGTGCAGGAGAATCCGTATAGGTGTTCGAGTGTTCGAACCGTAATGCGCAAGAAATGGTAGAAACCCCGTATTTACATATCTGCCACTGTGCAGGAGAATCCGTATAGGTGTTCGAGTGTTCGAACCGTAATGCGCAAGAAATGGTACGGAAACCCGTATTTACATATCTGCCACTGTGCAGGAGAATCCGTATAGGTGTTCGAGTGTTCGAACCGTAATGCGCAAGAAATGGTACGGAAACCCCGTATTTACATATCTGCCACTGTGCAGGAGAATCCGTATAGGTGTTCGAGTGTTCGAACCGTAATGCGCAAGAAATGGTACAAACCCCGTATTTACATATCTGCCACTGTGCAGGAGAATCCGTATAGGTGTTCGAGTGTTCGAACCGTAATGCGCAAGAAATGGTCGAAACCCCGTATTTACATATCTGCCACTGTGCAGGAGAATCCGTATAGGTGTTCGAGTGTTCGAACCGTAATGCGCAAGAAATGGTATGGAAACCCCGTATTTACATATCTGCCACTGTGCAGGAGAATCCGTATAGGTGTTCGAGTGTTCGAACCGTAATGCGCAAGAAATGGTACGGAAACCCCGTATTTACATATCTGCCACTGTGCAGGAGAATCCGTATAGGTGTTCGAGTGTTCGAACCGTAATGCGCAAGAAATGGTGAAACCCCGTATTTACATATCTGCCACTGTGCAGGAGAATCCGTATAGGTGTTCGAGTGTTCGAACCGTAATGCGCAAGAAATGGTACGGAAACCCCGTATTTACATATCTGCCACTGTGCAGGAGAATCCGTATAGGTGTTCGAGTGTTCGAACCGTAATGCGCAAGAAATGGTACGGAAACCCCGTATTTACATATCTGCCACTGTGCAGGAGAATCCGTATAGGTGTTCGAGTGTTCGAACCGTAATGCGCAAGAAATGGTACGGAAACCCCGTATTTACATATCTGCCACTGTGCAGGAGAATCCGTATAGGTGTTCGAGTGTTCGAACCGTAATGCGCAAGAAATGGTACAAACCCCGTATTTACATATCTGCCACTGTGCAGGAGAATCCGTATAGGTGTTCGAGTGTTCGAACCGTAATGCGCAAGAAATGGTCGAAACCCCGTATTTACATATCTGCCACTGTGCAGGAGAATCCGTATAGGTGTTCGAGTGTTCGAACCGTAATGCGCAAGAAATGGTAGAAACCCCGTATTTACATATCTGCCACTGTGCAGGAGAATCCGTATAGGTGTTCGAGTGTTCGAACCGTAATGCGCAAGAAATGGTACGGAAACCCCGTATTTACATATCTGCCACTGTGCAGGAGAATCCGTATAGGTGTTCGAGTGTTCGAACCGTAATGCGCAAGAAATGGTAGAAACCCGTATTTACATATCTGCCACTGTGCAGGAGAATCCGTATAGGTGTTCGAGTGTTCGAACCGTAATGCGCAAGAAATGGTACGGAAACCCCGTATTTACATATCTGCCACTGTGCAGGAGAATCCGTATAGGTGTTCGAGTGTTCGAACCGTAATGCGCAAGAAATGGTACGGAAACCCCGTATTTACATATCTGCCACTGTGCAGGAGAATCCGTATAGGTGTTCGAGTGTTCGAACCGTAATGCGCAAGAAATGGTACGGAAACCCCGTATTTACATATCTGCCACTGTGCAGGAGAATCCGTATAGGTGTTCGAGTGTTCGAACCGTAATGCGCAAGAAATGGTATAAACCCCGTATTTACATATCTGCCACTGTGCAGGAGAATCCGTATAGGTGTTCGAGTGTTCGAACCGTAATGCGCAAGAAATGGTCGAAACCCCGTATTTACATATCTGCCACTGTGCAGGAGAATCCGTATAGGTGTTCGAGTGTTCGAACCGTAATGCGCAAGAAATGGTACGAAACCCCGTATTTACATATCTGCCACTGTGCAGGAGAATCCGTATAGGTGTTCGAGTGTTCGAACCGTAATGCGCAAGAAATGGTACGGAAACCCCGTATTTACATATCTGCCACTGTGCAGGAGAATCCGTATAGGTGTTCGAGTGTTCGAACCGTAATGCGCAAGAAATGGTAGAAACCCGTATTTACATATCTGCCACTGTGCAGGAGAATCCGTATAGGTGTTCGAGTGTTCGAACCGTAATGCGCAAGAAATGGTACGAAACCCCGTATTTACATATCTGCCACTGTGCAGGAGAATCCGTATAGGTGTTCGAGTGTTCGAACCGTAATGCGCAAGAAATGGTACGGAAACCCCGTATTTACATATCTGCCACTGTGCAGGAGAATCCGTATAGGTGTTCGAGTGTTCGAACCGTAATGCGCAAGAAATGGTAGAAACCCGTATTTACATATCTGCCACTGTGCAGGAGAATCCGTATAGGTGTTCGAGTGTTCGAACCGTAATGCGCAAGAAATGGTACGGAAACCCCGTATTTACATATCTGCCACTGTGCAGGAGAATCCGTATAGGTGTTCGAGTGTTCGAACCGTAATGCGCAAGAAATGGTAGAAACCCCGTATTTACATATCTGCCACTGTGCAGGAGAATCCGTATAGGTGTTCGAGTGTTCGAACCGTAATGCGCAAGAAATGGTACGGAAACCCCGTATTTACATATCTGCCACTGTGCAGGAGAATCCGTATAGGTTTCGAGTGTTCGAACCGTAATGCGCAAGAAATGGTACGGAAACCCCGTATTTACATATCTGCCACTGTGCAGGAGAATCCGTAAGGTGTTCGAGTGTTCGAACCGTAATGCGCAAGAAATGGTACGGAAACCCCGTATTTACATATCTGCCACTGTGCAGGAGAATCCGTATAGGTGTTCGAGTGTTCGAACCGTAATGCGCAAGAAATGGTGGAAACCCCGTATTTACATATCTGCCACTGTGCAGGAGAATCCGTATAGGTGTTCGAGTGTTCGAACCGTAATGCGCAAGAAATGGTAGAAACCCCGTATTTACATATCTGCCACTGTGCAGGAGAATCCGTATAGGTGTTCGAGTGTTCGAACCGTAATGCGCAAGAAATGGTACGAAACCCCGTATTTACATATCTGCCACTGTGCAGGAGAATCCGTATAGGTGTTCGAGTGTTCGAACCGTAATGCGCAAGAAATGGTAGAAACCCCGTATTTACATATCTGCCACTGTGCAGGAGAATCCGTATAGGTGTTCGAGTGTTCGAACCGTAATGCGCAAGAAATGGTACGGAAACCCCGTATTTACATATCTGCCACTGTGCAGGAGAATCCGTATAGGTGTTCGAGTGTTCGAACCGTAATGCGCAAGAAATGGTCGGAAACCCCGTATTTACATATCTGCCACTGTGCAGGAGAATCCGTATAGGTGTTCGAGTGTTCGAACCGTAATGCGCAAGAAATGGTACGGAAACCCCGTATTTACATATCTGCCACTGTGCAGGAGAATCCGTATAGGTGTTCGAGTGTTCGAACCGTAATGCGCAAGAAATGGTAGAAACCCGTATTTACATATCTGCCACTGTGCAGGAGAATCCGTATAGGTGTTCGAGTGTTCGAACCGTAATGCGCAAGAAATGGTCGGAAACCCCGTATTTACATATCTGCCACTGTGCAGGAGAATCCGTATAGGTGTTCGAGTGTTCGAACCGTAATGCGCAAGAAATGGTAGGAAACCCCGTATTTACATATCTGCCACTGTGCAGGAGAATCCGTATAGGTGTTCGAGTGTTCGAACCGTAATGCGCAAGAAATGGTACGAAACCCCGTATTTACATATCTGCCACTGTGCAGGAGAATCCGTATAGGTGTTCGAGTGTTCGAACCGTAATGCGCAAGAAATGGTACGGAAACCCCGTATTTACATATCTGCCACTGTGCAGGAGAATCCGTATAGGTGTTCGAGTGTTCGAACCGTAATGCGCAAGAAATGGTAGAAACCCCGTATTTACATATCTGCCACTGTGCAGGAGAATCCGTATAGGTGTTCGAGTGTTCGAACCGTAATGCGCAAGAAATGGTACGGAAACCCCGTATTTACATATCTGCCACTGTGCAGGAAATCCGTATAGGTGTTCGAGTGTTCGAACCGTAATGCGCAAGAAATGGTACGGAAACCCCGTATTTACATATCTGCCACTGTGCAGGAGAATCCGTATAGGTGTTCGAGTGTTCGAACCGTAATGCGCAAGAAATGGTACGGAAACCCCGTATTTACATATCTGCCACTGTGCAGGAGAATCCGTATAGGTGTTCGAGTGTTCGAACCGTAATGCGCAAGAAATGGTAGAAACCCGTATTTACATATCTGCCACTGTGCAGGAGAATCCGTATAGGTGTTCGAGTGTTCGAACCGTAATGCGCAAGAAATGGTACGGAAACCCCGTATTTACATATCTGCCACTGTGCAGGAGAATCCGTATAGGTGTTCGAGTGTTCGAACCGTAATGCGCAAGAAATGGTACGGAAACCCCGTATTTACATATCTGCCACTGTGCAGGAGAATCCGTATAGGTGTTCGAGTGTTCGAACCGTAATGCGCAAGAAATGGTACGGAAACCCCGTATTTACATATCTGCCACTGTGCAGGAGAATCCGTATAGGTGTTCGAGTGTTCGAACCGTAATGCGCAAGAAATGGTACAAACCCCGTATTTACATATCTGCCACTGTGCAGGAGAATCCGTATAGGTGTTCGAGTGTTCGAACCGTAATGCGCAAGAAATGGTCGAAACCCCGTATTTACATATCTGCCACTGTGCAGGAGAATCCGTATAGGTGTTCGAGTGTTCGAACCGTAATGCGCAAGAAATGGTAGTAAACCCGTATTTACATATCTGCCACTGTGCAGAGAATCCGTATAGGTGTTCGAGTGTTCGAACCGTAATGCGCAAGAAATGGTACGAAACCCCGTATTTACATATCTGCCACTGTGCAGGAGAATCCGTATAGGTGTTCGAGTGTTCGAACCGTAATGCGCAAGAAATGGTAGAAACCCGTATTTACATATCTGCCACTGTGCAGGAGAATCCGTATAGGTGTTCGAGTGTTCGAACCGTATGCGCAAGAAATGGTACGGAAACCCCCGTATTTACATACTTGCCACTGTGCGGAGTAATCCGTATAGGTGTTCGAGTGTTCGAACCGTAATGCGCAAGAAATGGTACGAAACCCCGTATTTACATATCTGCCACTGTGCAGGAGAATCCGTATAGGTGTTCGAGTGTTCGAACCGTAATGCGCAAGAAATGGTCGAAACCCCGTATTTACATATCTGCCACTGTGCAGGAGAATCCGTATAGGTGTTCGAGTGTTCGAACCGTAATGCGCAAGAAATGGTATGTAAACCCCGTATTTACATATCTGCCACTGTGCGGAGAATCCGTATAGGTGTTCGAGTGTTCGAACCGTAATGCGCAAGAAATGGTACGGAAACCCCGTATTTACATATCTGCCACTGTGCAGGAGAATCCGTATAGGTGTTCGAGTGTTCGAACCGTAATGCGCAAGAATGGTAGTAAACCCCGTATTTCATATCTGCCACTGTGCAGGAGAATCCGTATAGGTGTTTCGAGTGTTCGAACCGTAATGCGCAAGAAATGGTATGAAACCCCGTATTTACATATCTGCCACTGTGCAGGAGAATCCGTATAGGTGTTCGAGTGTTCGAACCGTAATGCGCAAGAAATGGTAGAAACCCCGTATTTACATATCTGCCACTGTGCAGGAGAATCCGTATAGGTGTTCGAGTGTTCGAACCGTAATGCGCAAGAAATGGTACGGAAACCCCGTATTTACATATCTGCCACTGTGCAGGAGAATCCGTATAGGTGTTCGAGTGTTCGAACCGTAATGCGCAAGAAATGGTAGTAAACCCCGTATTTACATATCTGCCACTGTGCAGGAGAATCCGTATAGGTGTTCGAGTGTTCGAACCGTAATGCGCAAGAAATGGTACGGAAACCCCGTATTTACATATCTGCCACTGTGCAGGAGAATCCGTATAGGTGTTCGAGTGTTCGAACCGTAATGCGCAAGAAATGGTAGGAAACCCCGTATTTACATATCTGCCACTGTGCAGGAGAATCCGTATAGGTGTTCGAGTGTTCGAACCGTAATGCGCAAGAAATGGTATGAAACCCGTATTTACATATCTGCCACTGTGCAGGAGAATCCGTATAGGTGTTCGAGTGTTCGAACCGTAATGCGCAAGAAATGGTAGGAAACCCCGTATTTACATATCTGCCACTGTGCAGGAGAATCCGTATAGGTGTTCGAGTGTTCGAACCGTAATGCGCAAGAAATGGTATGTAAACCCCGTATTTACATATCTGCCACTGTGCAGGAGAATCCGTATAGGTGTTCGAGTGTTCGAACCGTAATGCGCAAGAAATGGTACGAAACCCCGTATTTACATATCTGCCACTGTGCAGGAGAATCCGTATAGGTGTTCGAGTGTTCGAACCGTAATGCGCAAGAAATGGCGGAAACCCCGTATTTACATATCTGCCACTGTGCAGGAGAATCCGTATAGGTGTTCGAGTGTTCGAACCGTAATGCGCAAGAAATGGTATGAAACCCCGTATTTACATATCTGCCACTGTGCAGGAGAATCCGTATAGGTGTTCGAGTGTTCGAACCGTAATGCGCAAGAAATGGTAGAAACCCCGTATTTACATATCTGCCACTGTGCAGGAGAATCCGTATAGGTGTTCGAGTGTTCGAACCGTAATGCGCAAGAAATGGTATGTAAACCCCGTATTTACATATCTGCCACTGTGCAGGAGAATCCGTATAGGTGTTCGAGTGTTCGAACCGTAATGCGCAAGAAATGGTATGTAAACCCCGTATTTACATATCTGCCACTGTGCAGGAGAATCCGTATAGGTGTTCGAGTGTTCGAACCGTAATGCGCAAGAAATGGTACGAAACCCCGTATTTACATATCTGCCACTGTGCAGGAGAATCCGTATAGGTGTTCGAGTGTTCGAACCGTAATGCGCAAGAAATGGTATGAAACCCCGTATTTACATATCTGCCACTGTGCAGGAGAATCCGTATAGGTGTTCGAGTGTTGAACCGTAATGCGCAAGAAATGGTAGTAAACCCCGTATTTACATATCTGCCACTGTGCAGGAGAATCCGTATAGGTGTTCGAGTGTTCGAACCGTAATGCGCAAGAAATGGTACGAAACCCCGTATTTACATATCTGCCACTGTGCAGGAGAATCCGTATAGGTGTTTCGAGTGTTCGAACCGTAATGCGCAAGAAATGGTACGGAAACCCCGTATTTACATATCTGCCACTGTGCAGGAGAATCCGTATAGGTGTTCGAGTGTTCGAACCGTAATGCGCAAGAAATGGTATGTAAACCCGTATTTACATATCTGCCACTGTGCAGGAGAATCCGTATAGGTGTTCGAGTGTTCGAACCGTAATGCGCAAGAAATGGTAGAAACCCCGTATTACATATCTGCCACTGTGCAGGAGAATCCGTATAGGTGTTCGAGTGTTCGAACCGTAATGCGCAAGAAATGGTATGTAAACCCCGTATTTACATATCTGCCACTGTGCAGGAGAATCCGTATAGGTGTTCGAGTGTTCGAACCGTAATGCGCAAGAAATGGTATGAAACCCCGTATTTACATATCTGCCACTGTGCAGGAGAATCCGTATAGGTGTTCGAGTGTTCGAACCGTAATGCGCAAGAAATGGTACGTAAACCCCGTATTTACATATCTGCCACTGTGCAGGAGAATCCGTATAGGTGTTCGAGTGTTCGAACCGTAATGCGCAAGAAATGGTCGGAAACCCCGTATTTACATATCTCCACTGTGCAGGAGAATCCGTATAGGTGTTCGAGTGTTCGAACCGTAATGCGCAAGAAATGGTATGTAAACCCCGTATTTAATATCTGCCACTGTGCAGGAGAAACCGTATAGGTGTTCGAGTGTCGAACCGTAATGCGCAAGAAATGTACGGAAACCCCGTATTTACATATCTGCCACTGTGCAGGAGAATCCTATAGGTGTTCGAGTGTTCAACCGTAATGCGCAAGAATGGTATGAAACCCCGTATTTACATATCTGCCACTGTGCAGGAGAATCCGTATAGGTGTTCGAGTGTTCGAACCGTAATGCGCAAGAAATGGTATGAAACCCCGTATTTACATATCTGCCACTGTGCAGGAGAATCCGTATAGGTGTTCGAGTGTTCGAACGCTAATGCGCAAAATGGTACGAAACCCCGTATTTACATATCTGCCACTGTGCAGGAGAATCCGTATAGGTGTTCGAGTGTTCGAACCGTAATGCGCAAGAAATGGTACGGAAACCCCGTATTTACATATCTGCCACTGTGCAGGAGAATCCGTATAGGTGTTCGAGTGTTGAACCGTAATGCGCAAGAAATGGTATGTAAACCCGTATTACATATCTGCCACTTGTAGGAGAATCCGTATAGGTGTTCGAGTGTTCGAACCGTAATGCGCAAGAAATGGTACGAAACCCCGTATTTACATATCTGCCACTGTGCAGGAGAATCCGTATAGGTGTTCGAGTGTTCGAACCGAATGCGCAAGAAATGGTACTGGAAACCCCTATTTACATATCTGCCACTGTGCAGGAGAATCCGTATAGGTGTTCGAGTGTCGAACCGTAATGCGCAAGAAATGGTACGGAAACCCGTATTTACATATCTGCCACTGTGCAGGAGAATCCGTATAGGTGTTCGAGTGTTGAACCGTAATGCGCAAGAAATGGTATGTAAACCCGTATTTACATATCTGCCACTGTGCAGGAGAATCCGTATAGGTGTTCGAGTGTTCGAACCGTAATGCGCAAGAATGTATGTAAAACCCCGTATTTACATATCTGCACATGTGCAGGAGAATCCGTATAGGTGTTCGAGTGTTCGAACCGTAATGCGCAAGAAATGGTACGGAAACCCCGTATTTACATATCTGCCACTGTGCAGGAGAATCCGTATAGGTGTTCGAGTGTTCGAACCGTAATGCGCAAGAAATGGTACGGAAACCCGTATTTACATATCTGCCACTGTGCAGGAGAATCCGTATAGGTGTTCGAGTGTTGAACCGTAATGGCCAAGAAATGGTATGTAAACCCGTATTTACATAACTGCCACTGTGCAGGAGAATCCGTATAGGTGTTCGAGTGTTCGAACGTAATGCGCAAGAAATGTACGGAAACCCGTATTTACATATCTGCCACTGTGCAGAGGAATCCGTTAGGTGTTCGAGTGTTCGAACCGTAATGCGCAAGAAATGGTAGAAACCCCGTATTTACATATCTGCCACTGTGCAGGAGAATCCGTATAGGTGTTCGAGTGTTCGAACCGTAATGGCAAGAAATGGTGAAACCCCGTATTTACATATCTGCCACTGTGCAGGAGAATCCGTATAGGTGTTCGAGTGTTCGAACCGTAATGCGCAAGAAATGGTATGAAACCCCGTATTTACATATCGCCACTGTGCAGGAGAATCCGTAATGTGTTCGAGTGTTCGAACCGTAATGCGCAAGAAATGTACGGAAACCCCGTATTTACATATCTGCCACTGTGCAGGAGAATCCGTATAGGTGTTCGAGTGTTCGAACCGTAATGCGCAAGAAATGTACGGAAACCCCGTATTTACATATCTGCCACTGTGCAGGAAATCCGTATAGGTGTTCGAGTGTTCGAACCGTAATGCGCAAGAAATGGTACGGAAACCCCGTATTTACATATCTGCCACTGTGCAGGAGAATCCGTATAGGTGTTCGAGTGTTCGAACCGTAATGCGCAAGAAATGGTAGAAACCCGTATTTACATATCTGCCACTGTGCAGGAGAATCCGTATAGGTGTTCGAGTGTTCGAACCGTAATGCGCAAGAAATGGTTCGAAACCCCGTATTTACATATCTGCCACTGTGCAGGAGAATCCGTATAGGTGTTCGAGTGTTCGAACCGTAATGCCAAGAAATGGTACGAAACCCCGTATTTACATATCTGCCACTGTGCAGGAGAATCCGTATAGGTGTTCGAGTGTTCGAACCGTAATGCGCAAGAAATGGTAGAACCCCGTATTTACATATCTGCCACTGTGCAGGAGAATCCGTATAGGTGTTCGAGGTTCGAACCGTAATGCGCAAGAAATGGTATGTAAACCCCGTATTTACATATCTGCCACTGTGCAGGAGAATCCGTATAGGTGTTCGAGTGTTCGAACCGTAATGCGCAAGAAATGGTAGGAAACCCCGTATTTACATATCTGCCACTGTGCAGGAGAATCCGTATAGTGTTCGAGTGTTCGAACCGTAATGCGCAAGAAATGGTAGAAACCCGTATTACATATCTGCCACTGTGCAGAGAATCCGTATAGGTGTTCGAGTGTTCGAACCGTAATGCGCAAGAAATGGTACGAAACCCCGTATTTACATATCTGCCACTTTGCAGGAGAATCCGTATAGGTGTTCGAGTGTTCGAACCGTAATGCGCAAGAAATGGTAGGAAACCCGTATTTACATATCTGCCACTGTGCAGGAGATCCGTATAGGTGTTCGAGTGTTCGAACCGTAATGCGCAAGAAATGGTATGAAACCCGTATTTACATATCTGCCACTGTGCAGGAGAATCCGTATAGGTGTTCGATGTTTCGAACCGTAATGCGCAAGAAATGGTACGGAAACCCGTATTTACATATCTGCCACTGTGCAGGAGAATCCGTATAGGTGTTCGAGTGTTCGAACCGTAATGCGCAAGAAATGGTACGAAACCCCGTATTTACATATCTGCCACTGTGCAGGGGAATCCGTATAGGTGTTCGAGTGTTCGAACCGTAATGCAAGAAGAGTGTGAACCCCGTATTTACATATCTGCCACTGTGCAGGAGAATCCGTATATTTCGAGGTGTCGAACCGTAATGCGCAAGAATGGTATGTAAACCCCGTATTTACATATCTGCCACTGTGCAGGAGAATCCGTATAGGTGTTCGAGTGTCGAACCGTAATGCAAGAAATGGTATGGAAACCCGTATTTACATATCTGCCACTGTGCAGGAGAATCCGTATAGGTGTTCGAGTGTTCGAACCGTAATGCGCAAGAATGGTATGAAACCCCGTATTTACATATCTGCCACTGTGCAGGAGAATCCGTATAGGTGTTCGAGTGTTCGAACCGTAATGCGCAAGAAATGGTACGAAACCCGTATTACATACTGCCACTGTGCAGGAGAATCCGTATAGGTGTTCGAGTGTTCGAACCGTAATGGCAAGAAATGGTGAAACCCCGTATTTACATATCTGCCACTGTGCAGGAGAATCCGTATAGGTGTTCGAGTGTTCGAACCGTAATGCGCAAGAAATGGTATGAAACCCCGTATTTACATATCTGCCACTGTGCAGGAGAACCGTATAGGTGTTCGAGTGTCAACCGTAATGCCAAGAATGGTAGGAAACCCCGTATTTACATATCTGCCACTGTGAGGAGAATCCGTATAGGTGTTCGAGTGTTCGAACCGTAATGCGCAAGAATGGTATGGAACCCCGTATTTACATATCTGCCACTGTGCAGGAGAATCCGTATAGGTGTTCGAGTGTTCGAACCGTAATGCGCAAAATGGTATGAACCCCGTATTTACATATCTGCCACTGTTGCAGGAGAATCCGTTAGGTGTTCGAGTGTTCGAACCGTAATGCGCAAAAATGGTACGAAACCCCGTATTTACATATCTGCCACTGTGCAGGAGAATCCGTATAGGTGTTCGAGTGTTCGAACCGTAATGCGCAAGAAATGGTACGGAAACCCCGTATTTACATATCTGCCACTGTGCAGGAGAATCCGTATAGGTGTTCGAGTGTTTGAACCGTAATGCGCAAGAAATGGTATGAAACCCGTATTTACATATCTGCCACTGTGCAGGAGAATCCGTATAGGTGTTCGAGTGTTCGAACCGTAATGCGCAAGAATGTGTACGGAAACCCGTATTTACATATCTGCCACTGTGCAGGAGAATCCGTATAGGTGTTCGAGTGTTCGAACCGTAATGCGCAAGAAATGGTAGGAAACCCCGTATTTACATATCTGCCACTGTGCAGGAGAATCCGTATAGGTGTTCGAGTGTCGAACCGTAATGCGCAAGAAATGGTAGAAACCCGTATTTACATATCTGCCACTGTGCAGGAGAATCCGTATAGGTGTTCGAGTGTTCGAACCGTAATGCGCAAGAAATGGTATGTAAACCCCGTATTTACATATCTGCCACTGTGCAGGAGAATCCGTATAGGTGTTCGAGTGTTCGAACCGTAATGCGCAAGAAATGGTAGAACCCCGTATTTACATATCTGCCACTGTGCAGGAGAATCCGTATAGGTGTTCGAGTGTTCGAACCGTAATGCGCAAGAAATGGTACGAAACCCCGTATTTACATATCTGCCACTGTGCAGAGAATCCGTATAGGTGTTCGAGTGTTCGAACCGTAATGCGCAGAAAATGGTACGGAAACCCCGTATTTACATATCTGCCACTGTGCAGGAGAATCCGATAGGTGTTCGAGTGTTGAACCGTAATGCGCAAGAAATGGTATGTAAACCCGTATTTACATATCTGCCACTGTGCAGGAGAACCGTATAGGTGTCGATGTTCGAACGTAATGCGCAAAATGTAGAAACCGTAAACACGCAGGATCGTAACGATACGTAATGCCAAGAAATGGTACGAAACTATTTACATATCCCACTGAGGAGAATCCGTATAGGTGTTCGAGTGTTCGAACCGTAATGGCAAGAAATGGAAACCCCGATTACATATCTGCCACGTGCAGGAGAATCCGTATAGGTGTTCGAGTGTTCGAACCGTAATGCGCAAGAAATGGTATGAAACCCCGTATTTACATATCTGCCACTGTGCAGGAGAATCCGTATAGGTGTTCGAGTGTTCGAACCGTAATGCGCAAGAAATTAGTGAAACCCGATTTACATATCTGCCACTGTGCAGGAGAATCCGTATAGGTGTTCGAGTGTTCGAATAATGCGCAAGAAATTGTAGAAACCCCGTTTTACATATCTGCCACTGTGCAGAATCCGTATAGTGTTCGAGTGTTCGAACCGTAATGCGCAAGAAATGGTAGAACCCCGTATTTACATATCTGCCACTGTGCAGGAGAATCCGTATAGGTGTTCGAGTGTTGAACCGTAATGCGCAAGAAATGGTATGAAACCCCGTATTACATATCTGCCACTGTCAGGAGAATCCGTATAGGTGTTCGAGTGTTCGAACCGTAATGCGCAAGAAATGGTATGGAAACCCCGTATTTACATATCTGCCACTGTGCAGGAGAATCCGTATAGGTGTTGTGTTCGAACCGTAATGCCAAGAAATGGTAGAAACCCCGTATTTACATATCTGCCACTGTGCAGGAGAATCCGTATAGGTGTTCGAGTGTTCGAACCGTAATGCGCAAGAAATGGTATGTAAACCCCGTATTTACATATCTGCCACTGTGCAGGAGAATCCGTATAGGTGTTCGAGTGTTCGAACCGTAATGCGCAAGAAATGGTATGGAAACCCCGTATTTACATATCTGCCACTGTGCAGGAGAATCCGTATAGGTGTTCGAGTGTTCGAACCGTAATGCGCAAGAAAATGGTAGAACCCCGTATTTACATATCTGCCACTGTGCAGGAGAATCCGTATAGGTGTTCGAGTGTTCGAACCGTAATGCGAAGAAATGGTACGGAAACCCGTATTTACATATCTGCCACTGCAGAGAATCCGTATAGGTGTCGAGTGTTCGAACCGTAATGCGCAAGAAATGGTACGAAACCCGTATTTACATATCTGCCACTTGCAGGAGAATCCGTATATTTTTGTGTTACGGTGTTCGAACCAATCGCAAACATTACGGATTCTCCTGCACAGTGGCAGATATGTAAATACGGGTTTACCGTACCATTTCTTGCGCATTACGGTTCGAACACTCGAACACCTATACGGATTCTCTGCACAGTGGCAGATATGTAAATACGGGTTTCCTACCATTTCTTGCGCATTACGGTTCGAACACTCGAACACCTATACGGATTCTCCTGCACAGTGGCAGATATGTAAATACGGGGTTTTCTACCTTTTTCTGCGCATTACGGTTCGAACACTCGAACACCTATACGGATTCTCCTGCACAGTGGCAGATATGTAAATACGGGGTTTACATACCATTTCTTGCGCATTACGGTTCGAACACTCGAACACCTATACGGATTCTCCTGCACAGTGGCAGATATGTAAAATACGGGGTTTCGTACCATTTCTTGCGCATTACGGTTCGAACACTCGAACACCTATACGGATTTCCCTGCACAGTGGCAGAGTTATGTAAATACGGTGTTTCCGTACCATTTCTTGCGCATTACGGTTCGAACACTCGAACACCTATACGGATTCTCCTGCACAGTAGCAGATATTTAAATATGGCGTTTACATACCATTTCTTGCGCATTACGGTTCGAACAATCGAATACCTATACGGATTCTCCGGCACAGTGGCAGATATGTAAATACGGGGTTTACATACCATTTCTTTCGCATTACGGTTCGAACACCCGAACACCTATACGGATTATCCTGCACAGTGGCAGATATATAAATACGGGGTTTACATACCATTTCTGTTGCATTACGGTTCGAACACTCGAACACCATTACGGATTCTCCTGCACAGTGGCAGATATGTAAATACGGGATTTCCATACTAATTCTTGCGCATTACGATTCGAACACCCGAATACCTATACGGATTCTCCTGCACAGTTGCAGATATGTAAATACGGGGTTTAAATACCATTTCTTGCGCATTACGGTTCGAACACTCGAACACCCGATACGGATTCTCCTGACAGTGGCAGATATGTTCTTGCGCATTACGGTTCGAACAGTCGACCACCTATACGGATTCTCCTGCACAGTGGCAGATTTGTAAATACGGGGTTTACATACCATTTCTTGCCCATTACGGTTCGAACAATCAAACACTTATACGGATTCTCCTGCACAGTGGCAGATATGTAAGTACGGGGTTTCCGTACCATTTCTTGCGCATTACCGTTCGAACACTCGAACACCTATACGGATTCTCATGCACAGTGGCAGATATGTAAATACGGGGTTTATATACCATTTCTTGCACATTACGGTTCGAACACACGAAGACCTATACGGATTCTCCTGCACAGTGGCAGATATGTAAATACTGGATTTACATACCTTTTCTTGCGCATTACGGTTCGAACACTCGAACACCTATACGGATTTTCCTGCACAGTGGCAGATATTCAAATACGGCGTTTACATACCATTTCTCATGCATTACGGTTCGAACACTCGAACACCTATACGGATTCTCCTACACAGTGGCAGATATGTAAATACGGGGATTCGGAACCATTTCTTGCGCATTACGGTTCGAACACTCGAACACCTATACAGATTCTCCTGCACAGTGGCAGATATTTAAATATGGGGTTTATATACCATTTCTTGCGAATTACGGTTCGAACACTCGAACACCTATTCGGATTATCCAGCACAGTGGCAGATATGTAAATACGGGGTTTCGGTACCATTTTTTGCGCATTACGGTTCAAACACTCGAACACCTATACGGATTGTCCAGCACAGTGGCAGATATGTAAATACGGGGTTTACATACCATTTCTTGCTCATTACGGTTCGAGCAATCGAACACCTATACGGATTCTCCTGCACAGTGGTAGATACGTAAATACGGGGTTTCCGTACCATTTCTTGCGCATTGCGGTTTGAACACTCGAACACCTATACGGATTCTCCTGCACAGTGGCAGATATGTATTTCTTGCGCATTACGGTTCGAACACTCGAACACCTATATTGATTCTCCTGCACAGTGGCAGATAGTTAAATACGGGGTTTACATACCATTTCTTGCGCATTACGGTTCGAACACTCGAACACATATATTGATTCTCCTGCTCAGTGGCAGATATCTAAATACGGGGTTTACATAACATTTTTTGCGCATTACGGTTCGAACACTCGAACACCCGAACACCTATACGGATTCTCCTGCACAGTGGCAGATATGTAAATACGGGGTTTACATACCATTTCTTGCGCAGTACGGTTCGAACACCTATACGGATTCTCCTGCACAGTGGCAGATATGTAAATACGGCATTTACTTACCATTTCTCATGCAGTACGGTTCGAACACTCAAACACCTATACGGATTCTCCTGCATAGTGGCAGATATGTAAATACGGCGTTTACTTACCTTTTCTCATGCATTACAGTTCGAACACCCGAACACCTATACGGAGTGTCCAGCACGGTGGCAGATATGTAAATATTCGAACACTCGAACACCTATACGGATTCTCCTGCACAGTGGCATATATATAAATACTGGGTTTACATGCCTTTTCTCACGCATTAGGGTTCGAACCCTCGAACACCTATATGGATTCTCCTGCACTGTGGCAGAAGATATGTAAATACGGCGTTTACTTACCATTTCTCACGCATTAGGGTTCGAACCCTTGAACACCAATACGGATTCTCCTACACAATTACAGATATGTAAATACGGCATTTACTTAACATTTCTTGTGCATTAGGTTTCGAACACTAGAACACCGATACGGATAGTCCCGCACAGGGGCAGATATGTAAATACGGCGTTTACTTACCATTTCTCACGCATTAGGGTTCGATCACTCAAACACCTATGCGGATTCTCCTGCATAGTGTCAGATATGTAAATACGGCGTTTACTTATAGTTTCTCACGCAATAGGGTTCAAACACTCGAACACCTATACGGATTCTCCTGCACAGTGGCAGATATGTATATAAGACTTTTACTTACCATTTCTCACACATGACGGTTCGAACACTCGAACACCTATACGGATTCTCTTGCACAGTGCCAGATATGTAAATACGGCGTTTACTTAACGTTTCTCACGAATTAGGGTTCGAACCCTCGAACACCTTTACGGATTCTCCTCCACAGTGGCAGATATGAAATACGGCGTTTACTTACCATTTCTCACGCATTACGGTTCGAACACTTGAACACCTATACGGATTCTCCTGCAGAGTGGCAGATATGTAAATACGGGGTTTACATTCCATTTCTTGCGCATTACGGTACGAACACTCGAACACCTATACGGACCATTTATTACGCATTAGGGTTTGAACCCTCGGACACCTATACAGATACTCCCGAACAGGGGCAGATATGTAAATACGGCGTTTACTTACCATTTCTCACGCCTTAGGGTTCGATCACTCGAACACCTATACGGATTCTCCAGCATAGTGTCAGATATGTAAATACGGCGTTTACTTATAGTTTCTCACGCATTAGGGTTCGAACACTCGAACACTTATACGGATTCTCCTGCACAGTGGCAGATATGTAAATACGGCGTTTACTTACCATTTCTCACGCATTAGGGTTCGAACACTCGAACACCAATACGGATTCTCCGGCACAATGGCAGATACGTAAATACGGCGTTTACTTACCATTTCTCGTGCATTAGGGTTCGAACACCCAAACACCGATGCGGATACTCACGCACAGGGGCAGATATGTAAATACGGCGTTTACTTACCATTTCTCATGCCTTACGGTTTGATCACTCGAACACCTATACAGATTCTCCTGCACAGTGTCAGATATGTAAATACGGCGTTTACTTATAGTTTCTCATGCATTAGGGTTCGAACACTCGAACAACTATACGGATTCTCCTGCACAGTGGCAGATATGTAAATACGGCATTTACTTACCATTTCTCACGCATTAGGGTTCGAGCACTCGAACACCAATACGGATTCTTCGGCACAATGGCAGATACGTAAATACGGCGTTTACGTACCATTTCACACGCATTAGGGTTCGAACACTCGAACACCAATACGGATTCTCCTGCATAATGGCAGATATGTAAATACGGCGTTTAGTTACCATTTCTTGTGCATTAGGGTTCGAACACTCAAACACCTTTACGGATTCTCCTGCACGGTGGCAGATATGTAAATACGGCGTTTACTTACCATTTCTCACGCATCTCCTGCACAGTGGCAGAGATATGTAAATACGGGGTTTACATACACTAACCAATCCAAATGATCTCTG
>NW_021029930.1:283979-305727 GCF_004153795.1 Camellia sinensis | reverse complement strand
ACCGAACCCCGTTTTTACATATCTGCCACTGTAGGAGAATCCGTATAGGTGTTCGAGTGTTCGAACCGTAATGCGCAAGAAATGGTAGGTAACCCCGTATTTACATATCTGCCACTGTGCAGGAGAATCCGTATAGGTGTTCAGTGTTCGAACGTAATGCGCAAGAAATGGTAGTAAACCCCGTATTTACATATCTGCCACTGTGCAGGAGAATCCGTATAGGTGTTCGAGTGTTCGAACCGTAATGCGCAAGAAATGGTGGAAACCCGTATTTACATATCTGCCACTGTGCAGGAGAATCCGTATAGGTGTTCGAGGTTTCGAACCGTAATGCGCAAGAAATGGTAAAAACCCGTATTAACATATCTGCCACTGTGCAGGAGAATCCATAGGTGTTCGAGTGTTCGAACCGTAATGCGCAAGAAATGGTATGTAAACCCCGTATTTACATATCTGCCACTGTGAGGAGAATCCGTATAGGTGTTCGAGTGTTCGAACCGTAATGCGCAAGAAATGGTAGAAAACCCCGTTTTACATATCTGCCACTGTGCAGGAGAATCCGTATAGGTGTTCGAGTGTTCGAACCTAATGCGCAAGAAATGGTAGTAAACCCCGTATTTACATATCTGCCACTGTGCAGGAGAATCCGTATAGGTGTTCGAGTGTTCGAACCGTAATGCGAAGAAATGGTATGAAACCCCGTATTTACATATCTCCACTGTGCAGGAGAATCCGTATAGGTGTTCGAGTGTTCGAACCGTAATGCGCAGAAATGGTAGAAACCCCGTATTACATATCTGCCACTGTGCAGGAGAATCCGTATAGGTGTTCGAGTGTTCGAACCGTAATGCGCAAGAAATGGTAGAAACCCCGTATTTACATATCTGCCACTGTGCAGGAGAATCCGTATAGGTGTTCGAGTGTTCGAACCGTAATGCGCAAGAAATGGTAGAAACCCCGTATTTACATATCTGCCACTGTGCAGGAGAATCCATAGGTGTTCAGTGTTCGAACCGTAATGCGCAAGAAATGGTATGTAAACCCCGTATTTACATATCTGCCACTGTGCAGGAGAATCCGTATAGGTGTTCGAGTGTTCGAACCGTAATGCGCAAGAAATGGTAGTAAACCCCGTATTTACATATCTGCCACTGTGCAGGAGAATCCGTATAGGTGTTCGAGTGTTCGACCGTAATGCGCAAGAAATGGTAGTAAACCCCGTATTTACATATCTGCCACTGTGCAGGAGAATCCGTATAGGTGTTCGAGTGTTCGAACCGTAATGCGCAAGAAATGGTAGTAAACCCCGTATTTACATATCTGCCACTGTGGGAGAATCCGATAGGTGTTCGAGTGTTCGAACCGTAATGCGCAAGAAATGGTATGTAAACCCCGTATTTACATATCTGCCACTGTGCAGGAGAATCCGTATAGGTGTTCGAGTGTTCGAACCGTAATGCGCAAGAAATGGTATGAAACCCCGTATTTACATATCTGCCACTGTGCAGGAGAATCCGTATAGGTGTTCGAGTGTTCGAACCGTAATGCGCAAGAAATGGTAGGAAACCCCGTATTTACATATCTGCCACTGTGCAGGAGAATCCGTATAGGTGTTCGAGTGTTCGAACCGTAATGCGCAAGAAATGGTATGAAACCCGTATTTAATATCTGCCACTGTGCAGGAGAATCCGTATGGTGTTCGAGTTTTCGAACCGTAATGCGCAAGAAATGGTATGTAAACCCCGTATTTACATATCTGCCACTGTGCAGGAGAATCCGTATAGGTGTTCGAGTGTTCGAACCGTAATGCGCAAGAAATGGTAGGAAACCCCGTATTTACATATCTGCCACTGTGCAGGAGAATCCGATAGGTGTTCGAGTGTTCGAACCGTAATGCGCAAGAAATGGTATGTAAACCCCGTATTTACATATTCTGCCACTGTGCAGGAGAATCCGTATAGGTGTTCGAGTGTTCGAACCGTAATGCGCAAGAAATGGTATGTAACCCCGTATTTACATATCTGCCACTGTGCAGGAGAATCCGTATAGGTGTTCGAGTGTTCGAACCGTAATGCGCAAGAAATGGTAGTAAACCCCGTATTTACATATCTGCCACTGTAGGAGAATCCGTATAGGTGTTCGAGTGTTCGAACCGTAATGCGCAAGAAATGGTAGTAACCCCGTATTTACATATCTGCCACTGTGCAGGAGAATCCGTATAGGTGTTCGAGTGTTCGAACGTAATGCGCAAGAAATGGTAGTAAACCCCGTATTTACATATCTGCCACGTGTGCAGGAGAATCCGTATAGGTGTTCGAGTGTTCGAACCGTAATGCGCAAGAAATGGTAGTAAACCCGTATTTACATATCTGCCACTGTGGCAGAGAATCCGTATAGGTGTTCGAGTGTTCGAACCGTAATGCGCAAGAAATGGTAGTAAACCCCGTATTTACATATCTGCCACTGTGCAGGAGAATCCGTATAGGTGTTCGAGTGTTCGAACCGTAATGCGCAAGAAATGGTATGTAAACCCCGTATTTACATATCTGCCACTGTGCAGGAGAATCCGTATAGGTGTTCGAGTGTTCGAACCGTAATGCGCAAGAAATGGTAGTAACCCCGTATTTACATATCTGCCACTGTGCAGGAGAATCCGTATAGGTGTTCGAGTGTTCGAACCGTAATGCGAAGAAATGGTAGTAAACCCGTATTTACATATCTGCCACTGTGCAGAGAATCCGTATAGGTGTTCGAGTGTTCGAACCGTAATGCGCAAGAAATGGTATGAAACCCCGTATTTACATATCTGCCACTGTGCAGGAGAATCCGTATAGGTGTTCGAGTGTTCGAACCGTAATGCGCAAGAAATGGTAGTAAACCCCGTATTACATATCTGCCACTGTGCAGGAGAATCCGTATAGGTGTTCGAGTGTTCGAACCGTAATGCGCAAGAAATGGTAGAAAACCCGTATTTATATCTGCCACTGTGCAGGAGAATCCGTATAGGTGTTCGAGTGTTCGAACCGTAATGCGCAAGAAATGGTATGAAACCCGTATTTACATATCTGCCACTGTGCAGGAGAATCCGTATGGTGTTCAGTGTTCGAACCGTAATGCGCAAGAAATGGTATGTAAACCCCGTATTTACATATCTGCCACTGTGCAGGAGAATCCGTATAGGTGTTCGAGTGTTCGAACCGTAATGCGCAAGAAATGGTAGAAAACCCGTATTTACATATCTGCACTGTGCAGGAGAATCCGTATAGGTGTTCGAGTGTTCGAACCGTAATGCGCAAGAAATGGTAGTAAACCCGTATTTACATATCTGCCACTGTGCAGGAGAATCCGTATAGGTGTTCGAGTGTTCGAACCGTAATGCGCAAGAAATGGTAGAAACCCCGTATTTACATATCTGCCACTGTGGAGAATCGCATAGGTGTTCGAGTGTTCGAACCGTAATGCGCAAGAAATGGTATGTAAACCCCGTATTTACATATCTGCCACTGTGCAGGAGAATCCGTATAGGTGTTCGAGTGTTCGAACCGTAATGCGCAAGAAATGGTATGAAACCCCGTATTTACATATCTGCCACTGTGCAGGAGAATCCGTATAGGTGTTCGAGTGTTCGAACCGTAATGCGCAAGAAATGGTAGGTAAACCCCGTATTTACATATCTGCCACTGTGCAGGAGAATCCGTATAGGTGTTCGAGTGTTCGAACCGTAATGCGCAAGAAATGGTAGTAAACCCGTATTTACATATCTGCCACTGTGCAGGAGAATCCGATAGTGGTTCGAGTGTTCGAACCGTAATGCGCAAGAAATGGTATGTAAACCCGTATTTACATATCTGCCACTGTGCAGGAGAATCCGTATAGGTGTTCGAGTGTTCGAACCGTAATGCGCAAGAAATGGTAGGTAAACCCCGTATTTACATATCTGCCACTGTGCAGGAGAATCCGATAGGTGTTCGAGTGTTCGAACGTAATGCGCAAGAAATGGTATGTAAACCCCGTATTTACATATCTGCCACTGTGCAGGAGAATCCGATAGGTGTTCGAGTGTTCGAACCGTAATGCGCAAGAAATGGTATGTAAACCCCGTATTTACATATCTGCCACTGTGCAGGAGAATCCGTATAGGTGTTCGAGTGTTCGAACCGTAATGCGCAAGAAATGGTTGAAACCCCGTATTTACATATCTGCCACTGTAGGAGAATCCGTATAGGTGTTCGAGTGTTCGAACCGTAATGCGCAAGAAATGGTAGTAAACCCCGTATTTACATATCTGCCACTGTGCAGGAGAATCCGTATAGGTGTTCGAGTGTTCGAACGTAATGCGCAAGAAATGGTAGTAAACCCCGTATTTACATATCTGCCACTGTGCAGGAGAATCCGTATAGGTGTTCGAGTGTTCGAACCGTAATGCGCAAGAAATGGTAGTAACCCGTATTTACATATCTGCCACTGTGCAGGAGAATCCGTATAGGTGTTCGAGTGTTCGAACCGTAATGCGCAAGAAATGGTAGTAAACCCCGTATTTACATATCTGCCACTGTGCAGGAGAATCCGATAGGTGTTCGAGTGTTCGAACCGTAATGCGCAAGAAATGGTATGTAAACCCCGTATTTACATATCTGCCACTGTGCAGGAGAATCCGTATAGGTGTTCGAGTGTTCACAACCGTAATGCGCAAGAAATGGTAGAAAACCCGTATTTACATATCTGCCACTGTGCAGGAGAATCCGTATAGGTGTTCGAGTGTTCGAACCGTAATGCGCAAGAAATGGAGTAAACCCCGTATTTACATATCTGCCACTGTGCAGGAGAATCCGTATAGGTGTTCGAGTGTTCGAACCGTAATGCGAAGAAATGGTATGAAACCCCGTATTTACATATCTGCCACTGTGCAGGAGAATCCGTATAGGTGTTCGAGTGTTCGAACCGTAATGCGCAAGAAATGGTAGTAAACCCGTATTTACATATCTGCCACTGTGAGAGAATCCGTATAGGTGTTCGAGTGTTCGAACCAGGTACGATACCATTTCTCCGCATTACGGTTCGAACACTCGAACACCTATACGGATTCTCTGCACAGTGGCAGATATGTAAATACGTTCTACCATTTCTCGCATTACGGTTCGAACACTCGAACACCATACGGATTCTCGCACAGTGGCAGATAGTAAATACGGGGTTTACTACCATTTCCGCATTAGCGTTCGAACACTCGAACACCATACGGATTCTCCTGCACAGTGGCAGATGTGTAATACGGGTTTATACCATTTCTTGGCATTAGGTTCGAACACTCAACACCTATACGGATTCTCCTGCACAGTGCAGATATGTAAATACGGGTTTACCCATTTCTCGGCATTACGGTTCGAACACTCGAACCATATACGGATTCTCCTGCACAGTGGCAGATATGTAAATACGGGTTTACCATTTCTTGCCCATTACGGTTCGAACACTCGAACACCTATACGGATTCTCCTGCACAAGTGGCAGATATGAAATACGGTTTACTAATTTCTCGCATTACGGTTCGAACACTCGAAAACCTATACGGATCTCCTGCACAGTGGCAGATATGTAAATACGGGTTTACTACCATTCTCGCATTAGGTTCGAACACTCGAACACCATACGGATTCTCCTGCAAGGTCAGATATGTAAATACGGGTTTACTATATTTCTCCCATTAGGTTCGAACACTCGAACACCTATACGGATTTCCCTGCACAGTGGCAGATATGTAAATACGGGTTACATACCATTCTCCGCATTACGGTTCGAACACTCGAACACCTATACGGATTCTCCTGCACAGTGGCAGATAGTAAATACGGGTTTACTACCATTTCTCGCATTAGGTTCGAAACCTCGAACACCTATACGGATTCTCCTGCACAGTGGCAGATATGAAATACGGTTTACTACCATTTCCGCATTACGGTTCGAACACTCGAACACCATACGGATTCTCCTGCAAAGTGGAGATATGTAAATACGGGTTTACTACATTTCTCTGCATTAGGTTCGAACACTGACACACTATACGGATTCCCCGCACAGTGGCAGATATGTAAATACGGGTTTATACCATTTCTCGCATTACGGTTCGAACACTCGAACACCTATACGATTCTCCTGCACAGTGGCAGATATGTAAATACGGTTTACATTTTTTGCGCATTACGGTTCGAACACTCGAACACCTATACGGATTCTCCTGCACAGTGGCAGATATGAAATACGGGTTTACTACCATTTCCCATTACGTTCGAACACTGAACACCTATACGGATTCCCCTGCACAGTGGCAGATATGTAAATACGGGTTTACTACCATTTCTCGCATAGGTTCGAAACACTCGAACACCATTACGGATTCTCCTGCACAGTGGCAGATATGTAAATACGGGTTTACATAATTTTCCGCATTACGGTTCGAACACTCGAACACCTATACGATTCTCCTGCACAGTGGCAGATATGTAAATACGGGTTTCCATACCATTTCTCGCATTAGGTTCGAAACACTCGAACACCTATACGGATTCTCCTGCAAGTGGCAGATATGTAAATACGGTTTACATACCATTTCCCGCATTAGGTTCGAACACTCGAACACCATACGGATTCTCCTGCACAGTGGCAGATATGTAAATACGGGTTTATACCATTTCTTGGCATTAACGGTTCGAACACTCAACACCTATACGATTCTCCTGCACAGTGGCAGATATGTAAATACGGGTTTACTACCATCTTCTGCATTACGGTTCGAACCCTCGACACCTATACGGATTCTCCTGCACAGTGGCAGATATGTAAATACGGGGTTTACTACATTTCTCGCATTACGGTTCGAACACTCGAACACCTATACGGATTCTCCTGCACAGTGGCAGATATGTAAATACGGTTTACTATTTCTCGCATTAGGTTCGAACACTCGAACACCTATACGGATTCTCCTGCACAGTGGCAGATATGTAAATACGGGTTTACTACCATTCTCCGCATTAGGTTCGAACACTCGAACACCTTACGGATTCTCCTGCACAGTGGCAGATATGTAAATAGCGTTTACTAATTTCTCGCATTACGGTTCGAACACTCAAACCTATACGGATTCTCCTGCACAGTGGCAGATATGTAAATACGGGTTTACTACCATTTCTCGCCATTACGGTTCGAACACTCGAACACCTATACGATTCTCCTGCACAGTGGCAGATATGTAAATACGGGTTTACTACCATTTCTCGCATTACGGTTCGAACACTCGAACACCTATACGGATTCTCCTGCACTGGCAGATATGTAAATACGGGTTTACTATTTCTCGCATTAGGTTCGAACACTCGAACACCTATACGGATTCTCCTGCACAGTGCAGATATGTAAATACGGTTTACTACCATTTCTTGCGCATTACGGTTCGAACACTCGACACCTATACGGATTCTCCTGCACAGTATGGCAGATATGTAAATATGGGGTTTACTAACCATTTCTCACGCATTAGGGTTCGAACACTCAAACACTTATACGGATTCTCTTGCACAGTGGCAGATATGTAAATATGGCGTTTACTTATAGTTTCTCACCCATTAGGGTTCGAACACTCGAACACCAATAAGGATTCTCCTGCATAGTGGCAGATATGTAAATACGACGTTGACTTACCATTTCTCACGCATTAGGGTTCAAACACTCGAACACCTATACGGATTCTACTCCACAGTGGGAGATATGTAAATACGGCGTTTACTTATAGTTTCTCACGCATTAGGGTTCGAACACTCGAACACCTATACGGATTCTCCTGCACAGTGGCAGATATGTAAATACGGCATTTACTTACCATTTCTCACGCAGTAGGGTTCGAACAGTGGAACACCAATACAGATTCTACGGCACAGTGGCAGATACGTAAATACGGCGTTTACTTACCACTTCTCGTGCATTAGGGTTCGAACACTCGAACACCGATGCGGATACTCCCGCACAGGGGCAGATATGCTAATACGGCGTTTACTTAACATTTCTCACGCATTAGGGTTCGAACCCTCGAACACCTCTACGGATTCTGCTGCACAGTGGCAGATATGTAAATACAGTGTTTACTTATAGTTTCTCACGCATTAGGGTTCGAACACTCGAACACCTATATGGATTCACCTGCACAGTGGCAGATATGTAAATACGGCGTTTACTTACCATTTCTCACGCATTATGGTTCGAACACTCGAACACCAATACGGATTCTCCTGCATAGTGTCAGATATGTAAATACGGCGTTTACTTAACATTTCTCACGCATTAGGGTTCGAAACCTCGAACACCTTTACGGATTCTCCTGCACAGTGGCAGATATGTAAATACAGCGTTTACTTATATTTTCTCACGCATTAGGGTTCGAACACTCGAACACCTATACGGATTCTCCTGCACAGTGGGAGATATGTAAATACGGCGTTTACTTACCATTTCTCACGGATTAGGGTTCGAACCTCGAACACCTATACGGATTCTCCTGCATAGTGGCAGATATGCGAATACGGCGTTTACATACCATTTCACACGAATTAGGGTTCGAACCCTCGAACACCAATACGGATTCTCATGCACAACGACAGATATGTAAATACGGCGTTTACTTAACATTTCTCGTGCATTAGGGTTCGAACACTAGAACACCTATACGGATTCCCCTGCACAGTGGCAGATATGTAAATACGGCGTTTACTTACCATTTCTCACGCATTAGGGTTCAAACCCTTGAACACCTTTACGGATTCTCCTGCACAGTGGCGGATATGTAAATACGGCGTTTACTTATAGTTTCTCACGCATTAGGGTTCGAACACTCGAACACCTATACGAATTCTCCTGCACAGTGGCAGATATGTAAATACGGTGTTTACTTACCATTTCACACGCATTAGGGTTCGAACACACGAACACCAATACGGATTCTCCTGCACAATGGCAGATATGTAAATACGGCGTTTAGTTACCATTTCTTGTGCATTAAGGTTCGAACACTCAAACACCTATACGAATTCTCCTGCACAGTGGCAGATATGTAAATACGGCGTTTACTTACCATTTCCCATGCATTAGGGTTTGAACCCTCGGACACCTATATGGATTCTCCTGCACAGTGGCAGATATGTAAATACGGTGTTTACTAAACATTTCTCACGCATTAGGGTTCGAACCCTCGAACACCTTTACGGATTCTCCTGCACAGTGGCAGATATGTAAATACAGCGTTTACTTATAGTTTCTCACGCATTAGGGTTCGAACACTCGAACACCAATACAGATTCTCCTGCACACTGGCAGATATGTAAATACGGCGTTTACTTACCATTTCTCACGCATTACGGTTCGAACACTCGAACACCTATACAGATTCTCCTGCACAGTGGCAGATTTATAAATACGGCGTTTACTTAACATTTCTCACGCATTAGGGTTCGAACCCTCGAACACTTTTACGGATTCTCCTGCACAGTGGCAGATATGTAAATACAGCGTTTACTTATAGTTTCTCACGCATCAGGGTTCGAACACTCGAACACCTATACGGATTCTCCTACACAGTGGTAGATATGTAAATACGGCGTTTACTTACCATTTCTCACGCATTAGGGTTCGAACACACCAAACACCTATACGGATTCTCCTGCACAGTGGCAGATATGTAAATACGGCGTTTAGTTACCATTTCTCACGCATTAGGGTTCGAACACTCAAACACCTATACGGATTCTCCTGCACAGTGGCAGATATGTAAATATGGCGTTTACTTATAGTTTCTCACGCATTAGGGTTCGAACACTCGAACACCTATACGGATTCTCCTGCATAGTGGCAGAAATGTAAATACGACGTTGACTTACCATTTCTCACGCATTAGGGTTCAAACACTCAAACACCTATACGGATTCTCCTCCACAGTGGGAGATATGTAAATACGGCGTTTACTTACCATTTCTCACGCATTAGGGTTTGAACCCTCGGACACCTATACGGATTCTCCTGCACAGTGGCAGATATGTAAATACGGCATTTACTTACCATTTCTCACGCACTAGGGTTCGAACACTCGAACACCAATACGGATTCTACGGCACAGTGGCAGATACGTAAATACGGCGTTTACTTACCATTTCTCGTGCATTAGGGTTCGAACACTCGAACACCGATGCGGATACTCCTGCACAGGGGCAGATATGTAAATACGGCGTTTACTTACCATTTCTCATGCCTTAGGGTTTGATCAATCGAACACCTATACGGATTCTTCTGCATAGTGTCAGATATGTAAATACGGCGTTTACTTGTAGTTTCTCACGCATTAGGTTCGAACACTCGAGCACCTATACGGATTCTCCTGCACAGTGGCAGATATGTAAATACGGTATTTACTTACCATTTCTCACGCATTAGGGTTCGAACACTCGAACACCAATACGGATTCTCCGGCACAATGGCAGATACGTAAATACGGCGTTTACATACCATTTCACACGCATTAGGGTTCGAACACTCGAACACCAATACGGATTCTCCTGCACAATGGCAGATATGTAAATACGACATTTAGTTACCAATTCTTGTGCATTAGGGTTCGAACACTCAAACACCTTTATGGATTCTCCTGCACAGTGGCAGTTATGTAAATACGGCGTTTACTTACCAATTTTCACGCATTAGGGTTTGAACCCTCGGACACCTATACGGATTCTCCTGCACAGTGACAGATATGTAAATACGGCGTTAACTAACCATTTCTCACGCATTACGGTTTGAACACTCGAACACCTTTACGGATTCTCCTGCACAGTGGTAGATATGTAAATGCAGCGTTTACTTATAGTTTCTCACGCATTAGGGTTCGAACACTCGAACACCTATACGGATTCTCCTGCACAGTGGCAGATATGTAAATACGACGTTTACTTACCATTTCGCACGCATTAGGGTTCGAACCCTCGAACACCTATACGGATTCTCCTGCACAGTGGCAGATATGCAAATACGGCGTTTACTTACCATTTCACACGCATTAGGGTTCGAACCCTCGAACACCAATACGGATTCTCCTGCACAATGACAGATATATAAATACGGCGTTTACTTTACGTTTCTCGTGCATTAGGGTTCGAACACTGGAACACCTATACGGATTCTCCTGCACTGTGGCAGATATGTAAATACGGCGTTTACTTACCATTTCTCACGCATTAGGGTTCAAACCCTCGAACACCTTTACGGATTCTCCTTCTCAGTGGCGGATATGTAAATACGGCGTTTAGTTATAGTTTGTCACGCATTAGGGTTCGAACACTCGAACACCTATATGAATTCTCCTGCACAGTGGCAGATATGTAAATACGGCATTTACTTACCATTTCTCATGCATTATGGTTCGAACACTCGAACACCTATACGGATTCTCCTGCAACGTGACAGATATGTAAATACGGCGTTTACTTACCATTTCACTCGCATTAGGGTTCGAACACTCGAACACCAATACGAATTCTCCTGCACAATGGCAGATATGTAAATACGGCGTTTAGTTACCATTTCTTTTGCATTAGTGTTCGAACACTCAAACACCTATACGGATTCTCCTGCACAGTGGCAGATATGTAAATACGGCGTTTACTTACCATTTCTCACGCATTAGGGTTTGAACCCTCTGACACCTATACGGATTCTCCTGCACAGTGGCAGATATGTAAATACGGTGTTTACTAACTATTTCTCACGCATTACGGTTCAAACACTCGAACACCTATACGGATTCTCCTGCACAGTGGCAGATATGTAAATACGGCATTTACTTAACATTTCTCACGCATTAGGGTTCGAACCCTCGAACACCTTTACGGATTCTCCTGCACAGTGGCAGATATGTAAATACGGCGTTTACTTACCATTTCTCACGCATTATGGTTCGAACACTCGAACACCAATACGGATTCTCCTGCAAAGTGACAGATAGGTAAATACAGCGTTTACTTATAGTTTCTCACGCATTAGGGTTCGAACACTCGAACACCTATACGGATTCTCCAGCACAGTGACAGATATGTAAATACGGCGTTTACTTAACCTTTCTCACGCATTACGGTTCGAACCCTCGAACACCTTTACGGATTCTCCTGCACAGTGGCAGATATGTAAATACAGCGTTTACTTATAGTTTCTCACGCATTAGGGTTCGAAAACTCGAACACCTATACGAATCCTCCTGCACAGTCGCAGATATGTAAATACGGCGATTACTTACCATTTCTCACGCATTATGGTTCGAACACTCGAACACCTATACGGATTCTCCTACACAATGGCAGATA
Organism: Camellia sinensis; assembly: GCF_004153795.1. Taxonomy (NCBI): domain Eukaryota; kingdom Viridiplantae; phylum Streptophyta; class Magnoliopsida; order Ericales; family Theaceae; genus Camellia; species Camellia sinensis. The sequence continues at coordinate 293,335 of NW_021029930.1, read as the reverse complement.
TGTAAATACGGGATTTACATACCATTTCTTGCGCATTACGGATCGAACACTCGAACACCATACGGATTTCTCCTGCACAGTGGCAGATTATATAATACGGCGTTTACTTACCATTTCTCACGCATTAGGGTTCAACACTCGAACACCTATACGGATTCTCCTGCACAAGTGGCAGATATGTAAATACGGCGTTTACTACCATTTCTCACGCATTACGGTTCAACACTCGAACACCTATACGGATTCTCCTGCACAGTGGCAGATATGTAAATACGGCGTTTACTTACCATTTCTCACGCATCAGGTTCGAACACTCGAACACCTATACGGATTCTCCTGCACAGTGGCAGATATGTAAATACGCGGTTTACTTACCATTTCTCACGCATTAGGTTCTACACTCGAACACCTATACGGATTCTCCGCACAGTGGCAGATATGTAAATACGGGTTTACTACCATTTCTTCGCATTACGGTCGAACACTCGAACACCTATACGGATTCCCTGCAAGTGGCAGATATGAAATACGGCGTTTACTTACCATTTCTCACGCATTACGTGTCGAACACTCAACACCTATACGGATTCTCCGCACAGTGGCAGATATGTAAATACGGGGTTTACTACCATTTCTTGCGCATTATTTTCGAACACTCAACACCTATACGGATTCTCTCCTCATCCATATATATAATACGGGGTTTACTACCATTTCTTGCGCATTACGGTTCGAACACTCGAACACCTATACGGATTCTCCTGCACAGTGGCAGATATGTAAAACGGGCGTTTCTATATTTCTTCCATTACGGTTCGAACACTCGAACACCTATACGGATTCTCCTGCACAGGGCAGATATGTAAATACGGCGTTTACTACCATTTCTCTGCGCATTAGGTTCGAACACTCGAACACCTATACGGATTTCCGCAGCAGTGCAGATATGTAATATCGTTTCTACCATTTTCTGCGCATTACGTTCGAACACCTAACACCTATACGGATTCTCCTGCAGATGGCAGATATGTAAATACGGGTTTCCATACCATTTCTTGCGCATTACGGTTCGAACACTCGAACACCTATACGGATTCTCCTGCACAGTGGCAGATATGTAAATACGGGTTTACATACCATTTCTTGCGCATTACGGTTCGAACACTCGAACACCTATACGGATTTCCTCACAGGGCAGATATTGTAAATACGCGGTTTACCTACCATTTCTCCGATTAGGTTCGAACACTCGAACACCTATACGGATTCTCCTGCACAGTGGCAGATATGTAAATACGGCGTTTACTTACCATTTCTCCGCATTAGGGTTCGAACACTCGAACACCTATACGGATTCTCCTGCACAGTGGCAGATATGTAAATACGGGTACTATTCCAATTCTTGCGCATTGTTCGAAACTCGAACACCTATACGGATTCTCCTGCACAGTGGCAGATATGTAAATACGGGTTTCCATACCATTTCTTGCGCATTACGGTCGAACACTCGAACACCTATACGGATTCTCCTGCACGTGGCAGATATGTAAATACGGGTTTACTTACCATTTCTCGCGCATTAGTTCAACACTCGAACACCTATACGGATTCTCCGTCACAGTGGCAGATATGTAAATACGGGCGTTTACTTACCATTTCTGCGCATTAGGGTTCGAACACTCGAACACCTATACGGATTCTCTGCACAGATGGCAGATATGTTAAATACGGGTTTACTACCATTTCTCCGCATTAGGGTTCGAACACTCGAACACCTATACGGATTCTCCTGCACAGTGGCAGATATGTAAATACGGCGTTTACTTACCATTTCTCACGCATTAGGGTTCGAACACTCGAACACCTATACGGATTCTCCTGCACAGTGGCAGATATGTAAATACGGGTTTACTTACCATTTCTCCGCATTACGGTTCGAACACTCGAACACCTATACGGATTCTCCTGCACAGTGGCAGATATGTAAAATACGGGTTTACATACCATTTCTGCCGCATTACGGTTCGAACACTCGAACACCTATACGGATTCTCCTGCACAGTGGCAGATATGTAAATACGGCTTTACTTACCATTTCTCACATTGGTTCAACACTCGAACACCTATACGGATTCTCCTGCACAGTGGCAGATATGTAAATACGGCGTTTACTTACCATTTCTCACGATTACGGTTCGAACACTCGAACACCTATACGGATTCTCCTGCACAGTGGCAGATATGTAAATACGGGTTTAATACCTTTCTTGCGCATTACGGTTCGAACACTCGAACACCTATACGGATTCTCCCACAGTGGCAGATATGTAAATACGGGGTTTCAACCATTTCTGCGCATTACGGTTCGAACACTCGAACACCATAACGGATTCTCCTGCACAGTGGCAGATATGTAAATACGGCGTTTACTTACCATTTCTCACGCATTACGGTTCGAACACTCGAACACCTATACGGATTCTCCTGCACAATGGCAGATATGTAAATACGGGTTTACTTACCATTTCTCCGCATTACGGTTCAACACTCGAACACCTATACGGATTCTCCTGCACAGTGGCAGATATGTAAATACGGCGTTTACTACCATTTCTCCGCATTAGGTCGAACACTCGAACACCTATACGGATTCTCCTGCACAGTGGCAGATATGTAAATACGGGGTTACTTACCATTTCTCGCGCTTAGGTTCGAACACTCGAACACCTATACGGATTCTCCTGCGCAAGTGGCAGATATGTAAATACGCGGTTTACTACCATTTCTACGCATTACGGTCGAACACTCGAACACCTATACGGATTCTCCTGCAGTGGCAGATATGAAATACGGCGTTTACTTACCATTTCTCGCATTACGGTTCGAACACTCGAACACCTATACGGATTCTCCCGCACAGTGGCAGATATGTAAATACGGGGTTTACTACCATTTCTTGCCGCATTAGGTTCGAACACTCGAACACCTATACGGATTCTCTCTGCACAGGGCAAATAGTAAATACGGGGGTTCATACCATTTCTTGCGCATTACGGTTCGAACACTCGAACACCTATACGGATTCTCCTGCACAGTGGCAGATATGTAATACGGGGTTTCATACCATTTCTTGCGCATTACGGTTCGAACACTCGAACACCTATACGGATTCTCCTGCACAGGCAGATATGTAAATACGGGTTTCTTACCATTTCGCGCATTAGGTTCGAACACTCGAACACCTATACGGATTTCCGGCGAGTCGCAGATGGGATTCTCCTGCACAGTGGCAGATATGTAAATACGGCGTTTACTAACCATTTCTCACGCATTACGGTTCGACCACTCGAACACCTATACGGATTCTCCTGCACAATGGCAGATATGTAAATAAGTTGTTTACATACCATTTCTTACGCATTACGGTTCGAACACTCGAACACCAATACGGATTCTCCTGCACAGTGGCAGTTACGTAAATACGGTGTTTACTTACCATTTCTCACGCATTAGGGTTCGAACCCTCGAACACCGATACGGATTCTCCTGCACTATGGCAGCTATGTGAATACGGCGTTTACTTATTATTTCTCACGTATTACGGTTCAAATAGTCGAACAACTATACCGATTTTCCTGCACAGTGGCAGATATGTAAATACGGCGTTTACTTACCATTTCTCACGCATTAGGGTTCGAACACTCGAACACCGATACGGATACTCTCGCACAGTGGCAGATTTGTAAATACGACGTTTAGTTACCATTTCCCACGCAATAGGGTTCGAACACTCAAACACCTATACGGATTCTCCTCCATAGTGTCAGAGATGTAAATACGGCGTTTACTTATAGTTTCTCACGCATTAGGGTTCGAACACTCGAACACCTATACGGATTCTCCTGCATAGTGGCAGATATGTAAATACGACGTTTACTTAACATTTCTGACACATTAGGGTTCGAACACTCAAGCACCTATACGGATTCTCCTGCACAGTGGAAGATATGTAAAAACGCCGTTTACTTATAGTTTCTCACGCATTAGGGTTCGAACACTCGAACACCTATACGGATTCTACTGCACAGTGGCAGGTATGTAAATACGGCGTTTACTTACCATTTCTCACGCATTAGGGTTCGAACACTCGAACACCAATATGGATTCTCCAGCACAATGGCAGATACGTAAATACGACGTTTACTTACCATTTCTCGTGCATTAGGGTTCGAACACTCGAACACCTATACGGATTCTCCTGCACAGTGGCAGACATGTAAATACGGCGTTTACTTACCATTTCTCACGCATTAGGGTTCGAACCCTCGAACACCTTTACGGATTCTCCTGCACAGTGGCAGATATGTAAATACAGCGTTTACTTATAGTTTCTCACGCATTAGGGTTCGAACACTCAAACACCTGTAAGGATTCTCCTGCACAGTGGCAGATATGTAAATATAGCGTTTACTTACCATTTCTCCCGCATTAGGGTTCGAACCCTCGAACACCTATACGGATTCTCCTGCACAGTGGCAGATATGTAAATACGGCGTTTACTTACCATTTCTCACGCATTATGGTTCGAACACTCGAACACCAATACGGATTCTCCTGCTTAGTGTCAGATATGTAAATACAGCGTTTACTTATAGTTTCTCACTCATTAGGGTTCGAACACTCGAACACCTATACGGATTCTCCTGCACAGTGGCAGAAATGTAAATACGACGTTTACTTTACCATTTCTCACGCATTAGGGTTCGAACACTCGAAAACCTATACGGATTCTCCTGCACAGTGACAGATATGTAAATACGGCGTTTGCTAACCATTTCTCACGCATTATGGTTCGAACACTCGAACACCTATACGGATTCTCCTGCACAGTGGCAGATATGTAAATACGGTGTTTACTTACCATTTCTCACGCATTATGGTTCGAGCACTCGAACACCAATACGGATTCTCCTGCATAGTGGCAGATATGTAAATACAGCGTTTACTTACAGTTTCTTACGCATTAGGGTTCGAACACTCGAACACCTATACGGATTCTCCTGCACAGTGGCAGATATGCAAATACGGCGTTTACTTACCATTTCTCGCGCTTTAGGGTTTGAACCCTCGGACACCTATACGGATTCTCCTGCACAGTGGCAGATATGTAAATACGGTGTTTACTAACCATTTCTCACGCATTACGGTTCGAACACTCGAACACCTGTACAGATTCTCCTGCACAGTGGCAGATATGTAAATACGACGTTTACTTAACATTTCTCACGCATTAGGGTTCGAAGCCTCGAACACCTTTACGGATTCTCCTGCACAGTGGCAGATATGTAAATACAGCGTTTACTTATAGTTTCTCACGCATTAGGGTTCGAACACTCAAACACCTATACGGATTCTCCTGCACAGTGGCAGATATGTAAATATGGCATTTACTTACCATTTCTCTCGCATTAGGGTTCGAACCCTCGAACACCTATACGGATTCTCCTGCACAGTGGCAGATATGTAAATACGGTGTTTACTTAACATTTCTCACGAATTAGGGTTCGAACCCTCGAACACCTTTACGGATTCTCCTGCACAGTGGCAGATATGTAAATACAGCGTTTACTTATAGTTTCTCACGCATTAGGGTTCGAACACTCGAACACTTATACGGATTCTCCTGCACAGTGGCAGATATGTAAATACGGCGTTTACTTACCATTTCTCACGCATTATGGTTCGAACACTCGAACACCTATACGGATTCTCCTACATAGTGTCAGATATGTAAATACGGCGTTTACTTATAGTTTCTCACGCCTTAGGGTTCGAACACTCGAACACCTATACGAATTCTCCAGCACAGTCGCAGATATGTAAATACGGCGTTTACTTACCATTTCCCACGCATTATGGTTCGAACACTCGAACACCTATACGGATTCTCCTGCACTGTGGCAGCTATGTGAATACGACGTCTACTTATTATTTCTCACGTATTACGGTTCAAATAGTCGAACAACTATACGGATTCTCCTGCACAGTGGCAGATATGTAAATACGGCGTTTACTTACCATTTCTCACGCATTGGGGTTTGAACCCTCGGACACCTATACGGATTCTCCTGCACAGTGGCAGATATGTAAATACGGCGTTTACTAAACATTTCTCACGCATTACGGTTCGAACACTCGAACACCCATACGGATTCTCCTGCACAGTGGCAGATATATAAATATGGCGTTTACTTAACATTTCTCACGCATTAGGGTTCGAACCCTCGAACACCTTTACGGATACTCCTGCACAGTGGCAGATATGTAAATACAGTGTTTACTTATTGTTTCCCACGCATTAGGGTTCGAAAACTCGAACACCTAAACGGATTCTCCTGCACAGTGGCAGACATGTAAATACGGCGTTTACTTACCATTTCACACGCATTAGGGTTCGAACACTCGAACACCAATACGGATTCTCCTGCACAATGGCAGATATGTAAATACGGCGTTTAGTTACCATTTCTCGTGCATTAGGGTTCGAACACTCCAACACCTATACGGATTCTCCTGCACAATGGCAGATATGTAAATACGGCGTTTAGTTACCATTTCTCGTGCATTAGGGTTCGAACACTCCAACACCTATACGGATTCTCCTGCACAATGGCAGATATGTAAATACGGCGTTTAGTTACCATTTCTCGTGCATTAGGGCGGACACCTATACGGATCCACCTGCACAGTGGCAGATATGTAAATATGGCGTTTACTAACCATTTCTCACGCATTACGGTTCGACCACTCGAACACCTATACGGATTCTCCTGCACAGTGGCAGATATGTAAATACGATGTTTATTTGCCATTTCTCACGCATTTGGGTTCGAACACTCGAACACCAATACGGATTCTCCTACATAGTGGCAGATATGTAAATACGGCATTTACTAACCATTTCTCACGCATTACGGTTCGAACACTCGAACACCAATACGGATTCTCCTGCACAATGGCAGATATGTAAATACGGCGTTTAGTTACCATTTCTTGTGCATTAGGGTTCGAACACTCAACACCTAGACGGATTCTCCTGCACAGTGGCAGATATGTAAATACGGCGTTTACTTCCCATTTCTCACGCATTAGGGTTCGAACACTTGAACACCAATACGGATTCTCCTGCACAATGGCAGATATGTAAATACGGCTTTTGGCTACCATTTCTCGTGCATTAGGGTTCGAACACTCCAACACCTATACGGATTCTCCTGCACAGTGGCAGATATGTAAATACGGCGTTTATTTGACATTTCTCACGCATTACGGTTCGAACCCTCGAACACCAATACGGATTCTCCTACACAGTGGCAGATATGTAAATACGGCGTTTACTAACCATTTCTCACGCATTAAGGTTCGAACACTCGAACACCAATACGGATTCTCCTGCACAGTGGCAGATATGTAAATACCGCATTTACTTACCATTTCTCAGGCATTAGGGTTCGAACACTCGAACACCGATACGGATACTCCCGCACAGTGGCAGATTTGTAAATACGGCGTTTAGTTACCATTTCTCACGCATTAGGGTTCGAACCCTCGAACACCTATACGGATTCTCCTGCACAGTGGCAGATATGTATATACGACTTTTACTTACCGTTTCTCACGCATTAGGGTTCGAACACTCGAACACCTATACGGATTGTCTTGCACAGTGGCAGATATGTAAAGACGGCGTTTACTAAAAGTTTCTCACGCATTAGGGTTCGAACACTCGAACACCTATACGGATTCTCCTGCACAGTGGCAGATATGTAAATACGTCGTTTACTTACCATTTCTCACGCATTAGGGTTCGAACCCTCGAACACTAATACGGATTCTCCTGCACAATGACAGATATGTAAATACGGCGTTTACTTAACATTTCTCGTGCATTAGGGTTCGAACACCAGAACACCTATACGGATTCTCTTGCACAGTGGCAGATATGTAAATACGGCGTTTACTTAGCATTAGTCACGCATTAGGGTTCAAACCCTCGAACACCTTTACGGATTCTCCTGCACAGTGGCGGATATGTAAATACGGCGTTTACTTATAGTTTGTCACGCATTAGGGTTCGAACACTCGAACACCTATACGGATTCTCCTGCACAGTGGCAGATATGTAAATACGACGTTTACTTACCATTTCACACGCATTAGGGTTCGAACACTCGAACACCAGCACGGATTCTCCAGCACAACTGCAGATATGTAAATACGGCGTTTAGTTACCATTTCTTGTGCATTACGGTTCGAACACTCAAACACCTATACGGATTCTCCTGCACAGTGGCAGATATGTAAATACGACATTTATTTACCATTTCACACGCATTAGGGTTCGAACACTCGAACACCAATACGGATTCTCCTGCACAATGGCAGATATGTAAATACGGCGTTTAGTTACCATTTCTTGTGCATTAGGGTTCGAACACTCAAACACCTAAACGGATTCTCCATGTAAATATGGCGTTTACTTATAGTTTCTCACGGACTAGGGTTCGATCACTCGAACACCTATACCGATTGTCCTGCACAGTGGCAGATATGCAAATACGGGGTTTCCGTACCATTTCTGGCGCAATACGGTTCGAACACTCGAAAACCTATACGGATTCTCCTGCACAGTGGCAGATATGAATTGGGAGGGACCCTACAGAATCACTTCGGTATTGGGCAATGGGGCTTATCGACTTGAAGATAATGAAGGCAAAGAGTTGCCAAGACCTTGGAATATTTGCAATTTGAAATTTTTTTATCATTAGAATTTTTTGTTTTTTTGTCATTTTCCGAAGTAAGTAAATAAAGTTTTAGCTTGATTTATTTGTTATACACTTGTGACTGATAAAAATACATAACGTTGCTTCTAGAATACATATATAATGAGAACTCAAGTGAAACTTAGGTTCACATTGGGGGGCAGAGAATAGAAAAATGGTTTTAACACTTGGTGAAACTTGAGAAAAGTTTACAAGTTGAAGTTAAACCGAGATCATGTTTAACACTTGTTGAAACTTGAGAAAAGTTTACAAGTTGAAGTTAAACCGAGATCATAAATAAGGGGTGTACCAAAAATCGGAGCAAACGGAAGTAGTTAAGCGGTCCCAAACCAAGGCACACGGTCGACGGCTTCAAAAACCGAAAACTGGGTTCCAAACGAAAAAAATGGCCTACGACCACGAAACGTAGCCTAGGGCCACTGAGAGATGGTCTAGGAGACCTCTCCCTCCCTTCGGGAAGAGAAAACAGAGAAAACAGGACCTGATTCGCAAACCGAGGCAAAGCACAAAAGA
>NW_021029930.1:181643-282653 GCF_004153795.1 Camellia sinensis | reverse complement strand
TTATCATTTCTTGCGCATTACGGTTATCATTTCTTGCGCATTACGGTTATCATTTCTTGCGCATTACGGTTATCATTTCTTGCGCATTACGGTTATCATTTCTTGCGCATTACGGTTATCATTTCTTGCGCATTACGGTTATCATTTCTTGCGCGGTTTGCATACCATTTCTTGCGCATTACGGTTCGAACACGCGAACACCTATACGGATTCTCCTGCACAGTGGCAGATACGTAAATCCGGGGTTTACATACCATTTCTTGCGCATTACGGTTCGAACACTCGAACACCTATACGGATTCTCCTGCACAGTGGCAGATATGTAAATACGAGGTTTGCATACCATTTCTCACGCATTACGGTTCGAACACTCGAACACCTATATGGATTCTCCTGTACGGTGGCAGATATGTAAATACGGGGTTTACATGCCATTTCTCACGTTATTCACCATTTCTCATGCATTACGGTTCGAATACTCGAACATCTATACGGATTCCCCTGCACAGTGGCAGATATATAAATACGGCGTTTACTTATAATTTCTCGCGCGTTACTGTTCGAACACTCGAACACCTATACGGATTCTCCTGCACAGTGGCAGATATGTAAATACGGCATTTATTCACCATTTCTCATGCATTACGGTTCGAATACTCGAACATCTATACGGATTCCCCTGCACAGTGGCAGATATATAAATACGGCGTTTACTTATAATTTCTCGCGCGTTACTGTTCGAACACTCGAACACCTATACGGATTCTCCTGCACAGTGGCAGATATGTAAATACGGCGTTTACTTAACATTTCTCGTGCATTAGGGTTCGAACACTAGAACCCCGATACGGATACTCCCGCACAGGGGCAGATATGTAAATACGGCGTTTACTTACCATTTCTAACGCATTAGGGTTCGATCACTCAAACACCTATACGGATTCTCCTGCATAGTGTCAGATATGTAAATACGCCGTTTACTTATAGTTTCTCATGCATTAGGGTTCGAACACTCGAACACCTATACGGATTCTCCTGCACAGTGGCAGATATGTATATATGACTATTACTTACCATTTCTCACGCATTACGGTTCGAACACCCAAACACCTATACGGATTCTCCTGCACTGTGGCAGATATGTAAATACGGCGTTTACTTAACATTTCTCACGCATTGGGGTTCGAACCCTCGAACACCTTTTCGGATTCTCCTGCACCGTGGCCGATATGTAAATAGGGCGTTTACTTATAGTTTCTCACGCATTAGGGTTCGAACACTCGAACACCTATACGGATTTTCCTGCACAGTGGCAGATATGTAAATACGGCGTTTACTTACCATTTCTCACGCATTAGGGTTCGAACACTCGAACACCAATACGGATTCTCCTGCAGAATGGCAGATATGTAAATACGGCGTTTAGTTACCATTTCACGTGCATTAGGGTTCGAACACTCCAACACCTATACGGATTCTCCTGCACAGTGGCAGATATGTAAATACGGCGTTTATTTTCCATTTCTCACGCATTAGGGTTCGAACCCTCGAACACCAATACGGATTCTCCTACACAATGGCCGATATGTAAATAGGGCGTTTACTTATAGTTTCTCATGCATTAGGGTTCGAACACTCGAACACCTATACGGATTCTCCTGCACAGTGGCAGATATGTAAATACGGCGTTTACTTACGATTTCTCACGCATTAGGGTTCGAACCCTCGAACACCTATACGGATTCTCCTACACTGTGGCAGCTATGTAAATACGGCGTTTACTAATTATTTCTCACGTATTACGGTTCAAATACTCGAACAACTATACGGATTCTCCTGCACTGTGGCAAATATGTAAATACCGCATTTACTTACCATTTCTCACGCATTAGGGTTCGATCACTCGAACACCGATACGGATACTCCCGCACAGTGGCAGATATGTAAATACGGTGTTTAGTTACCATTTCTCACGCATTAGGGTTCGAACACTAGAACACCTATACGGATTCTCCTGCACAGTGGCAGATATGTAAATACGGCGTTTACTTACCATTTCTCACGCATTAGGGTTCAAACCATCGAACACCTTTACGGATTCTCCTGCACAGTGGCGGATATGTAAATACGGCGTTTACTTATAGTTTGTCACGCATTAGGGTTCGAACACACGAACACCTATACGAATTCTCTTGCACTGTGGCAGATATGTAAATACGGCGTTTACTTACCATTTCTCACGCATTATGGTTCGAACACTCGAACACCTATACGGATTCTCCTGCACAATGACAGATATGTAAATACGGCGTTTACATAACATTTCTCGTGCATTAGGGTTCGAAAACTAGAACACCTATACGGATTCTCCTGCACAGTGGCAGATATGTAAATACGACGTTTACTTACCATTTCGCACGCATTATGGTTCGAACACTCGAAAACCTATACGGATTCTCCTGCACAGTGGCAGATATGTAAATACGACGTTTACTTACCATTTCGCACGCATTATGGTTCGAACACTCGAACACCAACACGGATTCTCCTGCATAGTGTCAGATATGTAAATACGGCGTTTACTTAACATTTGTCGTGCATTAGGGTTCGAACACTAGAACACCTATACGGATTCTCCTGCACAGTGGCAGATATGTAAATACGGCGTTTACTTACCATTTCCCTATACGGATTATCCTGCACAGTGGCAGATATGTAAATACGGCGTTTACTTACCATTTCCCACGCAATAGGGTTCGATCACTCGAACACCTATACGAATTCTCCTGCACAGTGTCAGATATGTAAATACGGCGTTTACTTATAGTTTCTCTCGAATTGGGGTTCGAACACTCGAACTCCAATAAGGATTCTCCTGCACAGTGGCAGATATGTAAATACGACTTTTAGAAGACATGCAAAGAGCCATTATAGGTGGTCTGCCATATGATTTAATTTTGTTGTTAACAAACTGGGATTCTGTTTTATTTTGTTTTCCGAAATATTTTCCTCCTTGTTTCAATCAGTCATTCACTTTCTGTTATTGGTTTAATCTATTTTGTAGGATATACATTTTTATGTAACCCAGCAACCATTTCAGTTCCCATTGTTGAACAATTACACTCCACCTTTAACACCTAACCATTTTAGTTTCAAATCTGTTTTGCTTAACACTGTGAAGACATGAAAATAGCCAATGGGTTTTATTTTTCAAATCTGTTTTGATTAACACTATCTACACATGAAAAAAGCAAATGGGTGCCGATTTTTGTTTCAAATCTGTGGACATCATAACAGATTTGGAAACCAATCATGCACTTTATATTATTGGTGTAATCTGTTTGGTAGGGCATACATTTTCAGTCCCCACTATTGAACACTAACACTGCTCCTTTGAAACACAACCATTTTATTTTCAAATCTGGCTTTGATTAACACTGTGAAGACATGAAAAGAGGAATTGGTGCCGTTTTAGTTTACAAATCTGTTCATATCATACCAGAACATTCGCCCAAAGCGGACTCTGCCAACCCGTAGCCGGAACGGCAATGGATTTCTAATGTTTGGGTGGCTGCTTACAATTCACTGTCATTGCACAAAACATGTACCCAGTACCAACTATGTTAAAATAAATTGAATGCAAAGGTAATTTTATGTTACGCTCAACATGGTGTCATCATAATTCTAATTAAGATGGCAATGCGAAATTAATATTTTCTCATGTCATATTAAGCACGTGGTCGACGTGCTCAATCTTTGCATGTCAACTTCTATATACATCAAGCCACGCATACTCCCGTGGTGGAAAACAGGTTTCCCAAACTGAGTGTCGTCATGCGCAACTCCTGCATAGATCACACCATGTTTACATACCCAGGCCCATCTGCCATTTAAAAACAATCTACTCCACATGACATAAAAGTGTAATGCACTGTTAAACTGTTATTATGCAATAGGTGAGACTATTTGAATAGCTTACTAAATAATATCAACATTCATATCCACAAAGTACTGGATCCTAACCCAAGATTAAACCGTTGGGCACTTCTGCATGACCAAAAAAGTAATGTATATGAAACTAGTTTTTCCCTCCTACTGTTATGTGTTTTCAGACTAACAAAATATTATATACGTCGATACAACATCAACAAAAAAAAAACATCCTAATACTGTTGTTGCACCTTCTACACTGGCAAATGTCTTCTCAACCTCTTATAATGTCCTACCACGGAGTCCTCTGCCCGGGTCACTTAAGAACATGTCCACCATTGCAGCTCGTAGCCCAGTTGGGGTCAGACCGTCCATCATAGTATTCACTTCTGCACCACGAATGTACTGCCTGATTATGAAGCACACGGAAATCCCACAATCCAACCTGCACTCATAAATACCGGTGTCAACGTCACTTACGTGATACATCATTAAAACAGTATGCTCAAAATAAAATGAATATTACTTACGACTCTGGAACTTGTTGTGGACAATCCACAACAGATACAAAACTGCCATCAAACAGCTCTACCCCAACATCTGCAGCTATAACTCGAGGCTTCACAAATTTGTTGTGGAGGTCAACCACCTATTGTTTCTGTCCATTTTTGACATGTCAACGTAGTTTTCTCCACAGTAACATTAACATTTTCTAAATAGTAATCTGTCCATCATGCACATTCAAAACTGAAATTTGTAAACAGCACTTACAACTTTTAGAGCCACATTGTAATGCTCATCGCGCACTCCACGTCTTGGCCGCATCGAGTTGTAATGTTTCCAATTTCCACTTTTTGAATCGCACGCCATGACTGTCCAATGGTTGGCATTGTAGATTGGGAAAAGTGCGTATCTGTAACCTCGTGCAGCCTTCTTGTGAACATTCAAATACTTCGCTCGGGAAACAGCACTACTGTTTCGCATCATATCCTGCACAATTGTCCAAAACCACCGTAGTCGTATGATGTTTCATTATGCAAATATTATCATCTCATTTCGGGCAGTCAAATGAAAGTGAAGATACATACTGAACAAACACTAGTGTAAATGTACGATGTCCCAACATATTCTGCCCTTCTAGATACCATCTTATGCATTTCAGTCAACATTGCAGTGTATGCATCAATTACCTGCAACATATGTTACCCGTTACAATTCCAGCACAATTGTAATAAGAACTTTGTAAATTTACATTTCCATTTACATTTTCTTGACTGTGTTTTTAAATTCATTTGCCTTTTGTAACAGCCACATCATTCAATTCACAAAGAAAGCAATGGTCAGATCTGCATATGTTTTTTTCAAATAATTAAAGAATCAAAAAATACTCTACGATTCGTTACACGAAACTAGCTTACATTGCCGTGTATGGAGTTTCTGCTGCACCAAATCTTTGATGTCCGTGAAATGAACTTGTATTCCATTGTGTCCACCATCCCATACTATTAACCTGCACACCGTAAACCAAAATTAAGAACCACCATAGAGCATAGTTTTACAAGTTGTACATGTCAAAGAATACAACATTCCATCCGAACAACCTACCCGTCCCCTTCTAAAGTGTACATTCTTTGTAGTAGTTCCCTGTCTTCATGTTTTCAGCATGTTCCACACAGTGTGCCGCCTATTCAAACCAAAGCCATTCCAGGTTTTACGCTCCACCTCGACGTCCTCAACACTGTAAATCACCCCGGGTTCAACTGATTTACCAAGTCTGACATTGGTGTTTACCTGTGGATGCCCAAATATGCGGGGATATTCGTAGTCTGATAACCTAAATTCCCGTCTTGCCTTGTTCTTCACCCTTTTCACAAGTGACGTAATTTTCGGCCCAGAACTTGTTGCAGCTGCTGTGTGTTCACAATGACCTTCTATACCAACGACAGCTGCGCCATCTTTTACATTGCCACCAGCTACTATCTGTGCATTTAGGGGACTGAAGATACCCTCAACCCTTTCTACAGTTGTTTGTACAATCCCATCTGTGAAGTCATCTGTCAAATGTTCAATCCCGGGTTCATTGTCAATAAGTTGTAATTCGTTGATCCGCATGTCTTTGGGTTGGCCTGCAGGACACGCAGACTACTGCACACTTTCGCATCTCGTCACATTGGCAGACCCACTCACTTTCCCTGACAGACTATTACTCGGTGTTCGCTGATTGGATCCATCATTCACAGCAAATTGTGTGACCTCGTGCACCTCAAGGTCATCAAGACTATCTTCCAAATTACTTATTTTTGTCTCCAATCGATCAACCTGCTTGCTGAGTCTAGCAATTTCAGAATCCTTATCGACAATCACAGTATTTAAGTCTGCAAACAAATTCCCAGCGTGTCGCCCGAGCAGTTTCTCCAGTGTTTCCACACGCTGTTCTAGTTCACATATCCGTACGTCTTTCATATTGATCTCACTCTCTAATTCAGTAATTCTGACTTTACAAGTTATCAGCTCATCGTGCACCCCCCTTGTTCCTCACCCACGTCTTCACCATCTGGAGTGCTAGACAGTTCTAGAAGATCTAGGAACAATACCGGCAAAACTTCTCCACGTGACGCCAGCTTCCCAGCTACTTTTTCCTTGCTGGTCGGTGTTCCAGTATTCTTATTATCATAGTCATTCCCCCCCTCTATTTTCATGTCACCCTTATTTTTTGTGGCCGGTTGCCAACAATTGAAGCTTGGCTCCACGTTGCCAACATCATCTGTCTCAATCACAGCCCTACGTTTATCACACACTCCAGGTGATTCCACATCCATCATAATTCTACCACATTCTTTTGGTTCAATCGCAGCAGCAGGCACCTTGAGAATATGACATTCATTAATCGTCCCAACAAGTTTGCCACACTGGACCTAAGGAAAATTAGCAACAAAACACAGCAGAACTTCAATGTTTAGTGTTGGAAAATTTTGAAAAACAATTAAAAGGGTTCTAATTCCATACCTCAAAGCAACCTTCTGATGACAAATTTATTAGTCTTAGTTTCCCCACAGCGGCTGTAATGTTCCATCGACAAAATCGTGGTGTCACGTCAGGCCGTTCCGGAGCGACGATGTTTGAATGCTCACAAATGAGAAACTGAAATTACACCATCAAACATCCATTAAATAAACATAGAAATGGCTTACGAATCTGTTTTTATGTTTTAAAGCTAAAATTGAACCACCAAACAACCAATAAACATACGTACCAGCAATGCTACTACGCAACCAGTGACCTTCTCTGGCCTGTTGTGCATCTCATTTAGTGACCCAATCAATGTGTTCCTTATTGTTCCACTCTAGTCATGGTGTTGCAATGTGTCCAGTTTGTCGATCACACGGACAAATGCCCAACCTATATGCTCGCCGGTCGTTGCGAAAAATAACTTGGCACAAACGTAAAGACACAACAATTTCGCCACATCTTCTTCGTCACGCTCTGTACGACAAGAGATTGCTTCTCCCAGTAAGTCCTTTATAACTTTTGAACAAATTCGGCTAACATTTGCGCAACGTCTTTGCATGAAATCGGACGGCCCTTTCCCACCCTGTGTCATATCCAACTTCTCCTTCCCACATTGTACGCCGAATATCAACCTGATGTCGTTGTTGCGTAATGGTAACTTAGCTCCACTAATGTGGAATTTCTCATCTTCAGGGTTGTAAGTTTGTATTTTCTGACATACCGTCGCATCACACTTTTTGAACATTTTATAATCCAGCTCGTTAGCCCGAATAGCATTAATCATCAGCCAGAATGGCGTTTTCTGCAACTGCCTGATGTGGCCATCGCGTAATTCCAGTTCCAAAACTGTGCTAATCAGCCCGGATATGTTTGACCGGTACATTAATTTTGACAGATCAACATCAGCTCTCCGAATAGGATCACCTTGCCCTTTCTGTTTCTTGAATGAGAGCTTTGCTTGTCTTTTACTGGCCTGCCTTGTCGATGTTTGTGGTGACCTCATGCCAATTTTTGGTTTGCCAGTGCTACTGCCACTGCTACCTGAACATGTTTTACATGCAAAGCAGCAAAAACAAATTAAAACTGCCAACACAAAACATAAAATGTCATGAGGCATAACCATGAAAAACTGAATCTTTTACACCGCCACATGTTCTAGCATCAGACAATTTACCAAAAGAACACAAACTTTTGTGCCCCATGTCATGCCATCAATGTAAAATCTGACCACAAACAGTAATATCACCCAGCCAAGCTATGTTTTTGATCTCATCGCGCAATAGACAACGAGTATGTATTGCATGCATCACTATAAAGAACTAACCACTATCACCTCCCAACTAACTAATTTCACTGTTTTGTACTAGATTATATACAAATGCAACGAACCGTAATTACGCATTTCAGCAATAACATACAACAATTAAAGTGATGCTACGTAGATTATGTTAATGCATTACAGAACAATACAAATGTGGCACCACTGCAATATGACCTTCATATTGTCCAATACGCTACATAACATCATTACGACTAAGCAGACGACAACAAAACATAAACAAAAACAATGGGGCCCCATCTGAAATATGCGAATACATCACTGACACGAATCTTGAACACCATTACAATTTTTTTCAATGTAAAAAGCCCAAAAACACTGTACGCATACCTCCACAGGTACATGATAGTATACACCACCAAGCAAATAGGTAAACCATCTTTCCCTCAACCCCCCCTTCCCCCCTCCCCCAAATTCAGGAAAACCCAGTACACACTTGATAATATAATTGCATTACCATCACATTCACATTCACCGCAGTAATATTACCACAAAATCACAAAAACACACCCCTTAATGGGCCAAGAACATTGACAAACTACCCTCCAGGAAGAAGCATGCATTTCTCAAAATCGCACAAAAAAAACAACACTACTTCAGTGTACATATATCACAATTTCATGTATTTCACAAAACCCACAACATTAAGCACTTTGCATAGTATTTCACACATAACTCCACAACTTCGTAATGTAAATGAAAGCAAGGGTTTATGTACACAGACGATTACCGTACCTGGAACCATTGTCGGCAGACTACAAAGACTTTCCGGTCGCTGCTTCGAAGCACAACAATGTCACAGGCACCTACACCGCCGGTTTTGATGTATTAAGAGCGAAGGGGGTTGCGTATTTGATAGGGATTAGGGTAAAACACAAAATGTTATTCTATTGTCCCAGTCCACATGGATTTCACATCGTCAAGTAACAATCTGCAACTGCAATGCCTAACATCCCGCCATTAACATCGGAGAACTGTTCAACCTTCCATACATGACTCTTCGATTACGGGTTTGTTTGGAGGGAAACAAATTTCTACAGAGGACAGGTTTGGGGCATTCCAGTCATTACGTCGTTGGGGGTTTACTTAATTACCCTTACTAAAACGCGTAAAAATTAGTGTAACACCGGTTTAGTTGTCATTAACATTATGTTGGGACTAATTGGATCATAAGATAAAAGATATGACTAAATGGATCATAAAATAAAGATTTGGGATATATTGGTGCGTCGCCGATAAGTTTATTCCATTAATTAGTTGAAGCTCTATTAATTAGTTGAGATTATTCTATAAAAGTGGAAGTATATTGATATTTTTATTTCCAATTTCATAAGTTTCGATTGTGAAAATTGCTAATGTCCATAATGAGGATTAGTCTAATGAGGTTTTGTTTGGGAATTTAGATTTTTAGTTAAAAAATTAAAAAAAAATTATTATAAATTGTCAAATCTTTTTCTATTGTTTTTACATATTTTTTTTTATCAAAAAATAAAAAAATACCAAAAAAGTAATTCTAAAAAACCTTTGATATTATTTTAAAGAATAAATCTGAAAATTTATCTATTCAGATTTTTTTGAGTGGACGGTAATTGTGTGGTAAAAATTAAGGCTCCATTTGGTAAGCCTTTCAAAATATAATTTTACCAATTGATTTGAATGTGTTATTTGTTTGGAGCTTTTAAATCATAATTCTACACCCATTTCTCAAAACTCAATTCAAAACATAATTTATTACTTTTCAAAACTCATAACCAAACACATAATTCAAAATTCTTTTCAAAACTCAATTCAAATCAATATTTTAATATTTAAATATGTTACGATTTTTTTAATTTTTTGAATATTCTTAAATATTTTAATTTCAAAATATTACGATTTTAATTTTTAAAATTTTTAAATATTTTATAAAAATAAATTCAAGCTCTATTTATAATTTTTTAATTTTTTGAATATTCTTAAATATTTTAATTTCAAAATATTACGATTTTAATTTGTTTTTTGTTAAAATATTTTATAAAAATAAATTCAAACTCTATTTCATAAAAATAGTTTTAAATATTTGAATTTTTTTGTTATGTATTTGAGTGTAGAATTGTGAAAGTAGTATGGAGTTTCAAGTTATGTGTTTCGTTATGAGTTTTAAAAATAATTTATTACTTGAGTTTTATTTTATGTGTTCGGTTACAATTTGAGTGTAGAGTTATTTTTAAATTTAAAATATTAACATTTTAAATTTTAAATTATTTAAATTTTTTGAATATTTAAATTTTTACAATTTAAATTTTTTGAATATTTATTTTAATTTTTTACTTATTAAATTTTTTAGATTATTTAAATTATTTAAATATTTATGATTTAAATTTTTTGAATATTTATTTTGAAAAAAAATTATTTCCTTTGTAGTATTTTCAATTAAAAAATTGATTAATGTTATTTTCTGTTAATAATAATTTTTTTAATTGACTTTTAAAAAGAGTTTGGCTATGAGTGTTGATCAGAATTTTCAATAGTGTGAAAATAGTGTGTTTTGTTATGAGTTATAGCAATTTGAATTAAGTTTTGAAAACTTTTTCTAAAACTCATAACCAAACAAATTTTTTTAATTCACGTGTCAAATCAAACTTTCAAAACTCAATTGCATACTCAATTCAACACTCTATTCAAAAATCATAACCAAACAAATTTTCTATACTCAAATCGTAATTTCACAACTCACGAACTCAAAATACAACTCATACTCTCAAATCATATTTAGCCTCCGTTTGGGAAGTGGATTGACTTTTTGGCTTTTTTGGCTATTTTAGCCTGAACTAAAAAGCTTGGTTTGGGAAGAGCTTTTTGGCTTTTTGGTTTTTTTGACTTTTTTTTTGTGAGAGAATAGTGTAATGATTATGGGTTGGATGTAGGGGTGTGCATAATACCGCCGAAACCGCCGAAATCGCTGAAATCGCCGAAATCGCCAAAATCGCACCGAACCGCACCGCCAAGGCAAATTCGTTATTATTTGCCAATCGAATCGCCGGTTTTTGGTAAGAAAAATGGCAAATTCTAGTGACACTTTTATCAATCCGCCGGTTTCTATTTTTCTTCCAAACCGCACCGACCCGCACCGCTATTAAATCATATTTTATAAGATTCTAAAAATTCTTTTTTACTTAAGTTTGCTTGTTGTTCTATACCTTAGAATACAGTATTACATTATTACTCGAGGGGAATTCAAGATGTCAGTAATCCAAAATAAAGTTGGATTCCAATTCACTTTTCAATCTTTTTTTTTTTTTTTTTTTACCATGTTGCAAACTTGCATCAATCAGCTCATTTTTCAATCTAAATACTTTTCAACAGTAAACATTTTCAATATATTGTAAACCCTGAATGATATTAATTTTATGTATTGTATCTGATCATTGTAGATTTCATAGATGTTTGTAATGAACTGATGGTATAGTCATTGATATTATCATGTTGTTGCTACACTTGCTGCATCAGAAGAAAGCTTCACAAGATGTTTAACATCACGGTATCTCTCGTCTTTTTTTTACTTTTGATTTAAGTTTTGTAATTTGAATTATATTTTTTTATAAACCGCCAATCCGCCCAAACCGCTAAGGCAAATCCGCCATTATTTGCAAACCGAACCGCCGGTTTTTGATAAGGAAAATGGCAAATTCTAGTGACACTTTTATCAATCCGCCACCCGCCATACGGTTTCTATTTTTCTCTCAAACCGCACCGACCTGCACCGCGCACATCCCTAGTTGGATGTGATGTTTTATTTTTTGTGACTAAAATAGCCAAAAAAACCCACTTTAGTTCTTCCCAAACGGACCCCAAAACTATACCAAACGCAACCTAAATTTTTATAACATGAAATTTATATGTAGAATAAATTTAAATTATAAAATAATTTTTAAATAATTAAATTTAAATTCATAATATTATATATTTTAAAATAAACATAATTTATAAAAGACCCTATTGAAGCACTGTTTGGAAAGAAGAATATGGAGTTTTTTTTAGTTATTTTAGTCACAAAAGATAAAATAGACTATTTTAGCTACAAAAAATCAATGGCCTCGTTTGGGAAGTGGCTATTTTAGTAGGTTATTTGGCTTTTTGGCTATTTTAGTGGCTATTTTAGTTTTTGTGTTTGGGAAGATGAGATGATTTTTTAGTTGAGTTATTGTATTGAAAAGTGTGTTGAAATGATGTTTAAATTTAAAATGACAGATTTATCCCTAACTTTTTATTTTTTAAAATTGATATAAAGGGGCAAAATGGTAATTTCACCCTTGGGGCAACACTGTCCGGCTGTGACAGTGTAGGCTGTGCCTACATTGTCCGGCAGTTTTTTTTTTTTTTTTTTTTTTTGAAAATCCATGCACAGTGTTGCTTTTGGGCTAAAAAATCAATGAGGCTATAATAGCCTAATTCTCGGAATTCCAAACAGCGCCAATATCACATCTAATTCATAATCATTACACTTTTTTCTCACAAAAAAAGTCAAAAAAATCAAAAAACTAAAAAATCCTTTCCAAATCAAAATTTTTAACCCAAACTAAAATAATTAAAAAAATTAAAAATACTAAAAAAATCAACCTACTTCCCAAATTAACCCGAATTCATAATCCAATGCCACTACTTTTTGATTAAAATTAGGTTTTTTTCCCCCCAAATCATTTTTGGAGAAATATCTGAAAGGCCCCATACCCAACCCACTTCCACCATTCCACCACCCTCACATGCAATTGCCACCCCTCACAAGTGTGTGCGCCCCTATTATCATCTGGACCCCACACTCTCACCGCCCCCCAAAAAAGTAGTAGTACAGTAGCTATATATATGTATGTATGTATAGGTCTTACCTGGCTACAACTCTGCATATAACCTTTTTTGCATTTTTCATCAGTGTCACACCACTGGCGCGTCTATCTCACTTCTCTTTTAAACGCGTGAATCACATCCCCCCACCCTAGGGCTCCTCTTCCTCCCTCCAAATCTACACTATAAACCTCGCTTCCACCTCTTCTCTCTCTTCACTCTCTTGCCATTTTACAAAGACTCATTCCACCATCTCTCTGGTGCATCAGTCTCTCTCTCTCTCTCTCTCTCTCCCCTTCCTTTCTCTCCCCTTGATTTGGGGGGTTTAGGGGGATTTGGGGGCCCTGAAAAGCCAGCAAGCACTACTGGGAGGCTATAATTGAATCTTAAAGAAGCAGCAACCCAAAAGGGTCTACTTCAAAACCCCCCATCTTTTTGGCTCTCTGTGAGTTTGAGTTTAGTTTTGAGTGAGTGATTGATTTGGGTTTTCATGGCGGAGGACTTAGACGATGGTGAGTTTTGGCTTCCTCCACAGTTTCTCACCGACGACATGCTCATGGACTTCAAAGCGAACACCATGAAAACCAAACACAGAGAGGTCGATTCTGGGTTTTGTTTTCCCAACGAGTTTCCGTATGGGTTTGGCTCGGATTTGAGTTCTCCGGTGGAGTCCGTGGTGAGCTCTACCGAGACTGAAAGCGACGAGGAAGACTACATAGCTGGGTTGACTCGGAAAATGGCTCGCTCAACTCTCCACGACGATTTGTGGAAAACAGACTCTGTGTTCTCCTATGAGACCCACAAGGTATGTTTATGTTCAGCTTATTTTGTGATTTCTGATTCGATTCAAATCCTCTGTTTCGTTCTTTGTTCTGTTCTGATTTTTGTTTTGTTCTGTTTCTGTAGTCTTGGGCTATGGCTGGCTCGCCTCAATCGACTCTCTGCATGGGTGGTGGTGGTGGTTGTAGCGAACAGGGTTCGAGCCGGGGAAGCCCTAACGGTCCTTCGCAGGTTTCATCGCCGCCGGCTGCGGCTGCGGCGTTACACCGCAACGACGCTGCTTTGGATCTGCTTTACGCGGCCGCAGGGGAGGTCGCGAGGATGAGGATTATTGAAGAGGGTTCTAGGTATAACCAGAAGACCAGTGGACTATTGGGTCCACCTCGAAACCCAAGTCCCGTCTCTTTACCTCTCAAAAACCCTAACCCAAATCTTCGGTTTCACTCCAATCAGTCTCTTTCATATCAGCAATTGCAAGTTGCCCAAGTAGGAACCATTTTTGTGTTCTCTATAATTTATATATGTATTCTTTCATATATGCTGATTGATTTGATTTGCTTGATTTGGTGTAGTTTCAGCAGCTGAAACAGCAACAGATGATGAAGCAACAGAACTCGGCGATTTGGGGACAACAAAACCAGACGACCCACCAAGTGGTTCAGAATAGAGCAAGAAATGGTGGTCGTCCTCTCAACCTCTCACAATCTGCTTGGCCAACTCTTCAACAATCTCAGCAGTCTCAACAGCCGAATTCAGGCATGAGAGCAGTGTTTCTTGGTAATAATAATACTGCGTCCAAACGTGAATGTGCTGGAACAGGGGTGTTCTTGCCTCGTCGAATTGGTAGCCCGACCGAATCCCGCAAAAAGACGGGTTTGTGTTATGTTGATTTTGCGATTTCAGTATGATCTGTTCTTTTTTGCGGTGTTTGATTCGATATTTTCTGATTCACAGGTTGTTCGACTGTTTTGATGCCAGACAGAGTCGTGCAGGCTCTGAACTTGAACTTGGAAGCCATGGAAGCTCAACCCCAGCTCCAATCACGTTATGATGGGGCTTTTACTCCTGAATATGGTAAGAATTAAACCATTATTCATTCTCCTTTTTTTTACATCTTTTATACTAAAATCGATCGATTGAAGCTTACGGGGTTTTGTGTTTGTTGATATGTTCAGATGCAGCTTTGAAGTATCGGAACAATGTCCTCATGGCCCAACAACAGAAGCGCAATGTCCGAGCGCAGACGGGGATGAATCAGGAGCTCCGGTTACCTTCAGAGTGGACCTATTGACTCAACCCACCCTGAATCGTCAACATTGGTGTTTTTTTTGAAGCTTTATCAAAATCTGGGGAAGAATTTATGGATAGAAGAAAAGCTTGATTAGTAGGTTTTTTAGTTTGGAATAGGAAATTAGGAGGAATAATAAATAATAGAACAGGAATAGTTTCAAGAAGATGAATGATGAAGAAAGAAACATTTTAGAAAAAATGGTTTTTTTGGGTAGTGGTAGAAGGGGGTTAATAAGATGTGGTTTTTGAAGGGGCAGGATTGTAACAGTGTTTTTTGGTGTTTTTTTTGGCACAACACAAAGTAGTGTTTGGCTCCCTTTTGGAATGAAAAATAATAATTCGTCAATGTGAGAAGTGGGTTTGAGTCATGTTTTGTTGGAATGTACAAACCTTTCTTCTCTTTGCTCTATACACCATATGGTGCCATGGTTAAATTTGTATTGATGGCTTGTTTTGTTGCAATAAATCAATATTAATGCTAATAATGAATAATTTATTAAATTTTGCTATTCATCTTTTGTGTGTTTTTTGATTGTCTTGATTAATATCTTAAGCTTTTATTTGGGAAGTGGGTTGGTTTTTTGACTTTTTGACTTTTTTGGCTATTTTTGCTTGGGCTAAAAAGCTTGGTTTGGGAAGGGCTTTTTGACTTTTTAGACTTTTTTTGTGAGAGAAGAATGTAATGATTATGGGTTGGATGTGATGTTTTGTTTGTTATGGTTAAAATAGTCTATTTTGTTTTTTGTGGCTAAAATAGTCAAAAAAATCTGAGAAAGTCCTTGCCAAACGGAGGCTAAATGTAGTTTTCTCATGGTAATTTTCTTACTTTTGAAGTGGTGACACAGTAATTTAAATTTGAATTGTTGTTTCTCTTTACCCACTGTTGGGCCTGAGGGAGTTTAGCATGGGTTTTATTTTTAATAATTTAAATTTTGATAATTTAATGTGTAGAATTTATTGAATATTATATATTTGTAAAATGTTTTGATGATTTTTTCAATAATGATTCATCTCACTAAAAACACCATCACTAATAGCATTAATGCATTAAAAAAAAAAAAAAAAAAAAAAAATACAACTCCAAGACTAAAACATCACATCATTAATGGCGGGATCTACTGTTATCTAATTAGTTGGAGCACTAATTAGTGCTCCTAAGTATTTTTCTAATTTTTTATCACATAATTATTGATATTTGAGTAATATGATTTTTTATAAATATATAATATTTGTTGAGTTTTTTGTTTTAGTTATGGACGAGTTGACGATAAATATTCAGGATGACGTGCTATGGTGTATGCTTTTTGCAGACGATATTGTGTTAGTGGATGAGACTAGAGAAGGAGTTAACACAAAGTTGGAGATCTGGAGAAAAGCTCTTGAATCTAAAGGATTTCGGATAAGCAGAACTAAGACAGAGTACATGGAGTGTAAATTTAGTAACAGTAACAATGAAAACAGAGGAGAAGTGAAGATTGAGAACCAAGAACTGCCTAAGAGTGAACATTTTCGCTATTTAGGGTCGATTATCACAACAGCGGGAGAGATTGATACAGATGTGGCCCATAAGATTAAGGCGGGATGATGTAAGTGGAGAAGTGCGTCTGGGGTATTGTGCGATAAACGAATACCCACTAGACTCAAAGGTAAGTTTTATAGAACGGCTATTAGACCAGCTATGTTGTATGGGACGGAGTGTTGGGCAACTAAGAAACAACATGTAGATAAGATGAGTGTGGCTGAGATGAGGATGCTAAGGTGGATGTGTGGTAAGACTAGACAGGACAGGATTAGGAATGAGTGTATTCGGGAATGGGTAGGAGTAGCACCGATAGAAGATAAGTTGAGAGAGAATAAAAAAAAAAAAAAATTATATATGAGCGATATTTTAAAATTTATATAATAATTTAAATTCTAATCAATGTATAACATAATAATTTATCTAAAGGAGCGGTATAAGGGGCACATAAGCCTAAAAGTGCACCGATTTCTTAAACCTTGTTTCACATGCTTTGGTGCTGGCGTTTGACCATCTCATTTGTTGTGGGCCACCACTCTCAATTTTTATTTTTTTTTTAAATTTTAAATATGATATTTGGATCAATTTATGCATGTTTTGATTAATATTAGATTGTGAAATTAAGGATTAAAACTCTATTAATATTGAAATTTTAAATTTGACAACTGAATTTTTTTTTTTAAATGACTTAAATTCAAAATTTTAAATCTTATTTTTAAGTTTTATTGTATGGGCTTTTGGCCTGTTACTTTACCACTGATCTCCATTAATGGAGCTGGTTCTTTTTTATAATCTTTGGTACTTCTGCCAAGCTTTGTTCTGATCTAGCAAGATCTGTATTAGTTGAGTTAGTTTAACATTAATTAATAACAATTAAGTAGATATAATAAACATAAATTAATAAAGAATTAAGGAAGCAATTAACTAATAGTTAGTGCAGTAGAGAAGTGACTTTTTTTCTGGAATAGAAGATGCTCCAAATGCTTTTCTCCTTTTCCTTTCCCCAATGTCAGGCCCTGTGTTGTCTCTATATGCACCCTTCTATCATCTTTTATTATTAATTATAAAATGGTCCAGATTAATCCTACATGTTACATACATATATAATATAGGGGTATTAGATAGATAGATATGTACATAAGCATAATAATTAGTGGTGACAAAGTTATATCCTACCAAAACAAAAGGCAGTTGTTGCTTAGGAGAGAAGAATTGTGGAGGAGGGGTGCTGTGAGCTGTCAATGTGTACTCATAATGGAAAAGGACTTGTCATTTTCCCTCTTTATATTTTTTTATTTTATTTTTTTCCATGCCATATATTGCAAATGTTTGTATTTATATCTTTGAAATTTGAATGTGAGAGACACATGTTAACTATGATTTGATGATGTATTATAAAGTTGGATTGTGAAATAGGTCAAGAGTAATTTATCCCATGATATATGATATGATATATTATGAGGTAAGTGAAGATTCAATAATATAGAAAAAAAAAAAATACAATTTAGTGTAGATTTAGAAAAAAAAATGTACACATAAGTAATAAATTTTATAAATATTAATATTTAAAATTATATATTTTTTATTATATATATTTGTAAACATTTTTTTTAAAAATTCACTCAACTGATTCTCCCAATAATATCTAATCATCTTAACATTGAATAGGTGAGACTAATTTATCCAACAATGGCCCTGTTTGGTAGAACTGTGGAAAAGTACTTATAACTTATACCTAAACAACTTATACCTTATAACTATGAACATAAGTTAATTTCTGACTTATAAATTAAGCATCTCTTGCCCCACTCAAAGAATAAGCTGATTTTTGACTTCCAAAAAGTTATAAGCTAAACCAAACACATCAAAATAACTTAAATTAAGCTGAAAGCTGAAATAAGTATCTTTTAAGCTGCACCAAACCGGCACAATATATTATTTGAAGTGTGGGTATACATTATATATGTGTCAAACAACTAATAAAGATGGTTGGCAATTGGTTTTTTTAGTTAATTTTCTAGTTTTTTAGTTTTTTGACTATTTTAGTTTAGCACTAAAATTTTGTTTGATTTGATTTTTTTGACTTTTGTAAAAAAAAAAAGTGAAATGATTATAATTTGAATGTAACATTTTGTTTTATTGACTTATTTAGTCTGTTTTATTTTTTTTAACCAAAAAACTCTAACCAAACAAATTCTAATAAGTTTGAAAAGATTTTTTTGTAATTGTTTGGTGCATGTTATTAAGCTGCTTAAAGTTTTTTATTTTAAAAAATTTTGCAAAGTATTTGGTAGAATTTATACGTATAATTTGTGAGACAAATAATTTAAATAGATTACTCACATAATTACTTTGGACTGCCGACTACCTATAGTTTTAAAATTTTAAAAAATATTCTGGACGCCCCTATTATAGCAAAAATAACCATCACCCTTTTAGACCCTAACCTTACTCTCATCCCACCGACCACCACTAGTTTTACACTTTCACTGGTTCATGTGGGTTGTGAGGGCGGTGGGGGGTGGGAGAGATGAGATGAGGGATAGAGGTTGAGCAATGACTATGAAAGGTTGGGGGTGACAGCAGGAGCTAATAATTGTGACTAGTGATAGAGAGGGTAAAAGAGAATAGAATTGAAATTTTATGATAAATTAAGATTATTATAATAAAATTATCTTCGAATAGGTGGGTAACAAAGAAAAGTAAAAGAAAAAAAAAGTGATATTATTAGCAACTAACAATAACATATTTCATTATTCCAAGTAGATTGAACAAAGATATTAGAATGATGATATGTCGTTTTTGTCAGGCATGGTGGTGGGTGAGGCATGCTGCTAAATAGGCACGTAGAGCTGGACCCAAGGAGTGATAGCGGAGCATGTTGATGGGGTCTCGAGCCCCCCCAACCCTATTCGTATTGCTAAATATTATGTATTTTAAATAATTTATTACTTTTTTATATAAATATATATATATATTGATCTTATACACACATAAAAAATTTATTAACTTATTTAAAATCCATATAGCTCATTCGTATATGCTTGATTCACTCACAGAGAGATTTTCTCACTTCACAAACAAAGGAAGGCAGGAAGTTCGGCCTCTGATGAATGAGGCTTACGATTTTGGGGATTTGTTTTTTGTTTTTTGGCAGGACTTAGATTAGACTGCTTTTTTTTTTTTTTTTGTTAGTTAGTAAAATTTTTGGAGTCACGGACGGTAGAAATAAACTTATTTTGAAATATTTAGGATTGGTTTGGGGTGTCTTAAAAAAGTGTACTTTTTGTCTTTTTACGAAAAGATATGCAGAAAAGTAGAGAGGTGATGTTATGGAAAAAAAATAAAAAGATAAAAAGATGAATTATATAGTAGATGCCAAACCAAGCCTTATTTAGGTTGTAGGAATCTAATTTGGTATATGTAAATTGGTTCAGAATATCTCACTTATATAAAAAAATTAAGATAAATTATAAATACATTTTTTAAAATTTGTTTAAAATACAGATTGATCCTTATAATTTAAAAAATTACAAATATCTCATTGTTAGAATTTTTTATTTAGCAAAATTAACTGAAAAAATAAAATTCATAATTACTCTCTTATATAATAATAAAATTACTTAAATTATTAATTGAAATATATTTTTAACATCATTAAAAACTGTTAATTGACTTGATAATTTATTAATAAAGGGGTAATTTGTTATAAAATTAAAAATTTTAGGGGATGAAATATAATTTTTAAAATCACAGGAGGCGATTTGCATTTTAATAAAATCTCAGGGGTGAATTTGTAATTTACTCAAAAATTACTATTTTCATTCTATTTTACTTTAAATACATTCTATTATTTATTCTTACGACCCCGCTACGTAGTCTTTTTTTTCCTGTGTTTTTGTTGCAAAAGGAAGAAGAAGAAGAAGAAGAAGAAGGAGGGTGGAGAAGAAGAGAAGGAGAAGAGAAGGAAGAATGAGGAAGAAGAAGAAGAAGAAGGGTGGAGAAGAAGAGAAGGAGAAGAGAAGGAAGAAGGAGGAAGAAGAAGAAGAAGAAGGGTGGAGAAGAAGAGAAGGAGGAGGAAGGAGGAAGGAGGAGGCCTGGAGGGGGCACAATCATAGGGGGGAGGAGGCGGAGGCGGGACCGGAGGCGACGACGGTGGTGCTGCAACGATCGGCCGCTACGAGGCGACGGCGGTGGTGCTGCGACGATCTCCTCTCCTCCTCTCTCTTTCTCCTTCTCTCCTCCTCTTTCTCTTCTCCTCTCTTCTCTCCCTCTTTCTCCTCTGTCTCTGTTTTAGAATTCGAATTCGAGCCAAAATCGGGCCACTTTTTTTGAGCTACCAGTCATTTTCGTTATTCTTATTATACATAATTATTATTATCATTTCATTTTTATTCTAAATGTACTCTCCTTTATATATAATAAAGATAAAAAAAAAATTTAAAAAAATGAAGTGATAATAGACACTCCAAAAAAATCATGCATTATGCGGTTTGCGGCGGCGGCACACGCGGAAGAGACTCGGTTGGAGTTGGGAGGCAGTTTTATTGTACGGTGCGTGTGAGGATAGTGGTGGTGGAAGTGTTGTGTTGCTTTTGCATGTTCTAGGGCTAGTGTGGGTGGACTTGGTCTCCTCTCCCTCCTCCTAATTGTGATTTGGATTTTTTTTTTTTTTTTTTTTTTTTTTAATTGAGTAAGGTTAGAGGTATCAATTTTTTTAATAAATAAATAATTAAATATTTCATATGGATGTAAAATTCATAATTTTATGAACTCTATATTTATATAAGACACTTAATCATTTATTTAATAGAAAATTTAATACATATACCATTTTCCTTCTCATTTCCCATTTCCTCTTTTTTTCTTTCATTCTTGCCGGACGCCTAACTAGTTTTTTTTTTCTTTTTTTGATTTATATATTTATTTATTTTTTATTTTTGTCTACTTGTGTAATTTGTAAAGAAATTCAAAATCTTACACTAGAAAAGTGATTACACAATTATTAAATCAAATGTCCGAATTATATTTCTTACTACTAAAAAAGCTAAAGAAAGAAAGAAAGAAAGAAAGAAAGAACAAGATAATAATATTTTAGGATTTTTTTTTTTTGGTTGTTTGTTAATGTCTACTCTGTGAATGATTTTCCGATCACACAGCCCAACTCAGTATTCAGCTGGAGAACATTGGCAGAATAGATGACACCTGGTTAACCTGTAACAAAAAGAGAAGATTCCGGCGGTGGTTCGTCCACCCGGGGGCACTCCGTCGATCAAGTCAGTATATCTCTCAAAGATAATCAAAAAGTGCTTAACTCACAAGACAGAATATAAAGTGCGTACCTTAGATCCATGGGGGTGCCTCTCTTTTATAGTTACCTAAATCTTAATCCCAATAGAAGCCTTACTTCTATGGATTCCTGTTCAGTACTTACTTTGGACTCCTCAAGAAATAAAGATAAACTCCCTAAGAGTTTTATCCTTATCTTAGTCTCCTCTTTATTCTAGGACTCTTGTCCCTTGTCCCTTATCCACTTATCTCGGATTCCGACATCTTCGGAGATAACCTCGGCTTAACCGAGATTACCTCGGCGTTATGACCTGGACACGTGGCACCTCGGCTGAAACGTCGGCATCACCTTGCCACGTGTTGGCCATGTGTCGGTACTCAAAAATATATCCCCACAACTGCCCCTTAGGTTCTGTTACCTCGGCATTCTGAGGTGATGAAACCTATATCTGTGCTTCCTTTCAGTACGTCGGCTTAACGACTTCTAGCCGAGATCATCATTTAAAGGCCGACATGCCTTTTTTTTTAAAAATCAAGACTTCTAAGTGCCCTTCCATGTTTGTGAGCTGTCGTGCACAAACAACTCAATTGTTTCAGCCACTCGTCTTCCTCTTACTGGATCGTACTCCAGACGTACCTGTAGATCGTTTTTGCGCCTGTATGCGCCGCCTGACGGATTCCGTTTTTCTAGAATCATTATTTTCCCTTTTGCCGTCGTTTCAAGTTTTAATCAAAACTTTTTCTTTCCCCCGTCTTTTCACTTTACTCTTTCATGTCTGAAGCTTTTCTCTCTCTTTTTTGTTTTACCCTTCGAAATCCTCCATTGCTCAAGCTTTCAAAATTCTGCAACCACCGGCGTGCGCTTTCTTCGACTAGGTTCGTGCTGATTCTCCGGTCCGCCACCGTCGTCTCACTTTGGCAACATTTAACACCGGCTTCGTTCTTCCTTTGGTAATACACTATTCCTTCTTATTTCAGTTTCTAAAATTTTTTTTCTTGAACTTGCTGCCATTACTACTTTGCTTGAACATTCGATCTTGTAAATCATACATCTGAATGTGTTTTTTCCACGATTTTGCGCTTGCCTATATTTTGAACACACGCATTGCTTCACCACTTCCCTATACTTTTGCCATTGTTCTTGGCCCTATACTTCTTGTATTCTTTATGCTCTTGATAGACCATCTCTGTTCTTGATTCTGAAACTCCGTTTCTTGTTTTCTGTTTTTTTGTGCCTTTTCCAGATTCGTACCTTCAACTTTGTTTCCATAGACTTAGGTTTGGGATTTGTCTGTAGAACCTAGATTTTAGGGCAAAACTGAAACATCCTTTACAAATTTCTGCACCAGCTCAAACCTAGGTTTTTGCTGAGGTCCCAATAACCCTTTTTGAAACATCTTTCCAAAATCCTATACCTTTAGTTATCCCGATATCATGGGTATGTGGAAACATCAGGTAGACACCCCTTCCAAGCTAGAATTTTTTAGGCAAGAGTTTGAAATCCCAGCTGACGTCAATCTGAGGTTGGCTGGAGATGATGACTCCATCATGCCTACAGATAATTCCATGCCCTTCTCTGTGATTGTCTTTTTTGAGTGTGGACTTCGGTTTTCAATTGACCCTTTTTTTCGTTAAATCTTTCACTTTTATAAGTTGAACCCAGTGCAACTCGCCATTAATTCTTACCGAGTTATTACTGATACCATAGTTTTAGTCAAACAAGAGAATGCCAGGATTACGCTTGCCGATTTCCAGTACTGTTATACCATGTGTCGCCTTAGAAAAGACACGGACTATGTCTATTACCTCAAGCCGAGATTCACTGAATATGAAATCGTAGCCGACCTCCCTGACTCCAACAAGGGCGTTGGAGACGATTACTTCATCGTCTCGGGCAATTGGGAGTTTCAGCCAAACGATGTCCTCCATCTTTATCCCTTAAGCCGAACAGTTCTTGGGGAATGAGCTGGTAAGGGCCACCCTTCATTAGTCTTCTTATCTTCTTGTATAAAGTTTTCAATATTCTGTTCTAATGTCTGTGCTGTTCTATCTTTGCAGTTCTTCCACAGCCTCCAAAGAACTTTCGCCAATCCTTCTTCCCTAGCAAGGATTTGAAGAAGCTACTGAACCTACCAGTCCATAAACGGAAGGCGCCTTTGCTTCTCAACCTTATCCCAACTTATAAGTCAGCTCTGCCCGACGTCCCTAAGAGGAAGAAGAAAAGCCTTTTTCCACCTTCTGCCACAACTCCATAGACTGCGTCCACATCTCAGATAGATCAAGGGTCAACTTCTGATCCAGCTGACCAGCCATCAACCTCGGCTCCATACTTGATTCCAATATCACAACGCTGCCGTCGACGCCGAACAGTTCCGACTGCCAAGATTGGTCTCCCAAAACCAATTGCAAAAGGTCTCTTGGCCAGCATCCCTTCTGATGTTGATGCACAACCAACAAAAACCCTACCTCCTCCAAAGCCAAAACGAATCAAGAAGGCTCAACCAAAGGCTAAAGTAACTCAAACTGAGTCTGTGGATACTTTGCCGATTTCCAAGTTGGCTGAAAGTGACAAATCTCAACCCTCTGTTGGGAAGAGGCACTTTGAAACCCAGCCATCAGAATCTCCAAAATCCAAAAAGTCGAGGTCATCTTCTGCGACCACCTCGGGGTCTAAAAAGAATGATGCCCCTTGGGCTCCAAAAATTACTCTGGAAGATAAGCCAGTCATGGCTAACGACAGTGCTGATGACATCAACATCGGCGTAGCCCTCAGTACTGCTCTGCTCCTCCCCGGCGATCTTAATCGAAATGCCGAGCTGAGCGAGTACGAAAACTACGCTTTGATGCTTCAACGCTCTGTTCAAGCAAGTGTCTTTCATCTGGTACTTTTTTCCTTTTTTCTCATACTTAGAAATTTTCTAATAACTTTTGTTTTGTTCAATTTCAGGCCATCCAGCATGCCCATTCTTTCTCTGTTCAATTTTTTGAAAATCGAGAGAAGTTGACCGAGATGAAGAAGGAGCTCTTTGCTCTTCAAAAAGCCAACAAGAGTTTACAATCAAAGATGAAAAAGTTGGAGGACGAAGCTGAGGCTGCAATCAAAGCCCAAACTGACGCTGAAGAGAAGGCTGAATCTGCCGAAGCCATCAGAAAGGTTTCTGAGTCCCAAAGAAAAGAGGCCGAGGAGAAGATGGCCCAAGCCGAAAAAGAGCTTCAAGAAGCCTTGGCCACCAAAGAGGTTGAAATCAAAGACGCCGACGAAAAGGCATATGCTCAGGGTATGGCCGACGTTACGGAAGCTTATGAAATTCAAGTGAAGCAGGCATGTAACAAGAGTTTCACCCTTGGTTGGATGTCTCTTCTAAAGAAGCTTAAGGTCCCTGAGGACTCGCCACTTCGGAAAGCCGACGCTATTCCTTTTTCGTTCCCTCCAACTCCTCCACCAGCTCAATCCGATGATGAATCTGAATCTGAAGATGAGACCCTGGTGAGAAGACCCAAGGAAGCAATTGGGGCCAAGTCTCCTCCTCAAAATGAGCAAGTCTTGGACTTGACTCAAGATGAGGAGGGTGAGGAGGTTCCTGAAGATGTTGCTCCTGAGAGGGTTTCAGCCGACGTCCTCTTAGCCGACAAGAGTATTGATGAAACTTTGCAAGAGATTGATGCTGAGCTTGCGGCGGAGAAGGCGGCCGATGTGGCTTCTCAATAGTCGTCCGAGGTCCCAACCCAGCTTACTGTCGATGCTGAGGAACCTTAGTTTTCATGTCTTTTCTTTTGTACTTTGTTTTTCTTTGTTTTTGAAACAATGTAAGCCCTCCGTATGGCCGATGTGCCCTCTCTTTGTTGAATGCTAATAGAACTTTCCTTTACTGAGTGCTTATACCTTTGTCTTTTCTTGACTGCTTTTGTGTGATTCTATACTTAGAATATTCTGTATGTCTTTTACATACTCTTCCTTCTTTGTGCAATCTTCTCAGGGTGACACAACTTGGATAGACAAACTTCTTGGTTGAACTTGACTTGTAAACTTTTAACAAGTGTTGAACATCATACTGGTTTAACTCAACGTGTAAATTGATACAAATTTCAACAAGTGTTTAAATAATAATCTGGGTTTAACTTTAATTTGTAAATTGTCCACAAATTTCAACAAGTATTAAATAATGATTTCGGTTTAACTTAACTTGTAAATTGTCCACGAATTTCAACAAGTGTTAAACAATGATTTCGGTTTAACTTAACTTGTAAATTGTCCACAAATTTCAACAAGTGTTTAAGCAATGATTTCGGGTTAACTCAACTTGTAAATTGTCTACAAATTTCAACAAGTGTTAAGCAATGATTTCGGCTTAATTTCAACTTGTAAATTGTCCACAAATTTCAACAGGTGTTAAGCAATGATTTAGGCTTAATTTCAACTTGTAAATTGTCCACAAATTTTAACAAGTGTTAACCAATGATTTCGGCTTGACTTTAACTTGTAAATTGTCCACAAATTTCAACAAGTGTTAAGCCATGATTTCGGTTTAACTTAACTTGTAAATTGTCCACAAATTTCAACAAGTGTTAAGCAATGATTTTGGCTTAACTTCAACTTGTAAATTGTCCACAAATTTCAACAAGTGTTTAAGCAATGATTTCGGTTTAACTTAACTTGTAAATTGTTCACATATTTCAACAAGTGTTAAATAATGATTTCGGCTTAACTTCAACTTGTAAATTGTCCACAAATTTCAACAAGTGTTAAGCAATGATTTCGGCTTAACTTAACTTGTAAATTATCCACAAATTTCAACAAGTGTTTAAGCAATGATTTCGGGTTAACTCAACTTGTAAATGGTCCACAAATTTCAACAAGTGTTAAGCAATGATTTCAGCTTAACTTCAACTTGTAAATTGTCCACAAATTTCAACAAATGTTAAGCAATGATTTCGGCTTAACTTCAACTTGTAAATTGTCCACAAATTTTAACAAGTGTTAACCAATGATTTCGGCTTGACTTTAACTTGTAAATTGTCCACAAATTTCAACAAGTGTTAAGCCATGATTTCGGTTTAACTTAACTTGTAAATTGTCCACAAATTTCAACAAGTGTTAAGCCATGATTTCGGTTTAACTTAACTTGTAAATTGTCCACAAATTTCAACAAGTGTTAAGCCATGATTTCGGTTTAACTTAACTTGTAAATTGTCCACAAATTTCAACAAGTGTTAAGCCATGATTTCGGTTTAACTTAACTTGTAAATTGTCCACAAATTTCAACAAGTGTTAAGCCATGATTTCGGTTTAACTTAACTTGTAAATTGTCCACAAATTTCAACAAGTGTTAAGCCATGATTTCGGTTTAACTTAACTTGTAAATTGTCCACAAATTTCAACAAGTGTTAAGCCATGATTTCGGTTTAACTTAACTTGTAAATTGTCCACAAATTTCAACAAGTGTTAAGCCATGATTTCGGTTTAACTTAACTTGTAAATTGTCCACAAATTTCAACAAGTGTTAAGCCATGATTTCGGCATGTATTCTAGAGACAATGTCAAGTATCTTGAGAAGAGAACTGAATCTTTATTTATTTATTTCGGCAAATGGCAAAGGAACAAAGAAATTCTAATGATAGAAAAATTTCAAATTACAAGTGTTCCAAGGTCTTGGCAACTCTTTGCCCTCATTATCTTCAAGCCGATATGCCCCATTACCCAGTATCGAGATGATTCTGTAGGGTCCATCCCAATTTGGTCCAAGTTTGCCCTCTCAGGGATCCTTTTTGTTGCCGACGACTTTTCTTAAGACGAGGTCACCAATATGAAATTCCCTCGGGTTAACCTTCTTGTTATAAGCTCTGGCAAGCTGTTGCTGGTATGCTGCGAGCTGAATTGCAGCTTTCTCCCTTCGTTCTTCTAGAAGATCTAGATCTCGGGCTAAGAGTACATCATTAGTCCCGTTCTCTACCCCCTGGGTTCTGATCCCAGGGATGCCGACCTCCAATGGAGTGACTGTTTCTGTGCCATAAGCCATGGCAAAGGGGGATTCCTCTATTGATCTTCTCGGCGTAGTCCGATATGCCTAGAGCACATTGGGTAATTCGTCTACCCACTTGTCTTTTGCTGCTTGCAGCCTCTTCTTTATCCCATGCAAAATTACTTTGTTGGATGCTTCTGCTTGTCCATTGCTTTGTGGAAAGCTTGGGGTCGAAAAGTAGTTCTTGATCTTGAACTTTGCACAGAAGTTCTTGATTAGTTTACTGTTCAATTGAGTTCCATTATTTGCAACAATTGCTCTTGGAATCCCAAATCTGGTGATAATGTTTTTCCAAATGAAGTTCTTCACGTCCACATCTCGGATCTTGGGAAGAGGTTTAGCTTCTATCCATTTAGTGAAGTAGTCCGTTGCTACCAACAAGTACTTCCTTTGTCCAGTTGCTTGGGGTAATTGCCCAACGAGATCCATGCCCTATTGGGCAAATGGCCAAGGACTGGATACAGGGTTCAGGTCAGCAGCTGGCTGGTGTATCAAAGGTGCAAACCTTTGGCATTGTTCACACTTCTTTACGTAGGCTTCTGCATCTTTTTGCATGTAAGGCCACCAATACCCCGGGTAATGGCCCTATGAGCTAGTGATCTGCCCCCAGCGTGGCTTCCACAAATTCTTTTATGGATTTCATATAAAAAATCTTCAACCTGCAAAGGGTGTACGCACCTTAAAAGGGGTCCAGTGAAGGACCTTCTATAGAGATATCCTTCTACTATCAGACTGAATCTTGCCGACTTCAATCTGATCTTGTGTGCCTCATTGCGGTCATCTGGCAGCTTTCTTTCTTTTAGAAACGCAACAATTGCGTCCATCCAGCTTGGTCCTATGTCTACGCACATTGCTTCATGCTTCGTGGTTACTGGTTCAATGCTCGGGCCCGACAGGTAATCAATCATTATTGTCCTTGCTTTTCCAGGTTGTACTGCACTAGCTAGGTTGGCCAACGCATCGGCGTGGCTGTTATCATCTCGGCTTACCTGAAGTAGTCGGTAGTTCTGAAACAAGGTTGACAGCCTGATGACTTCTTTTGCGTAGGCCGACATTCGTTCATCTCGGGCTGCAAACTCGCTTGTTGTCTGGTTAACTATTAGTTGTAAATCACAAAAAACTATTACCTCATCTGCTTGCACTGCTGCTGCCAACTTCAGTCCTGCAATGAGTGCTTCATACTCTGCTTCATTGTTTGAGGCCTTGAACCCCAAACGAATTGACTGTTCTAGTACCTGCCCATCTGGGGATATCAATACTACTCCTGCCCTCGCTCCTTGTCGGTTTGAACTCCCATCAACAAACAGTCGAAAGGAGTCGCCGATGTAAATGCTGCAGGGTCTGAGTTTGTTCTCTTTCCTTTGTTCTTTTGCCTTTGGCTGTGCTTCTCCTTACTTGGTTAGACATCGCTCATCTTGGCTCAACAGAGCCCGATGTTCGATGGATTTTGGTGTGAACTCGGCCACGAAGTTGGCTAGAACCTAGCCTTTGATTGCTGTCCTTGGCCTGTACTCCAGGTCATACTGGCCTAGGGTGACTGCCCACCTGGCTATTCTTTCTGTTAGGTCTCCTTGTTGCAGTAAGGACTTTAAAGGGTGCTCTATTAGCACCACAATTTTATGGGCCTGGAAGTAATGGTTCAACTTCTTTGAAGCCATTACTAAAGCTAGTGCCAATTTCTCTAAGGGCAGATACCTCGTTTCTGCATCGGCTAGGGTTTTGCTTACATAGTAAACAGTCCTTTGTTCCCCTTTCTCTTCTCGGATTAGTACTGCCCTTATCGCATGTTCTGAAACGGCTAAGTACAGGAACAGCTCCTCCCTAGGTTTTGGATTTGAAAGAACTGGAGCTGTGGTCAAGTACTTCTTCAGGTCGGCCAAAGCGGCTTCGCATTCTTCTGTCCACAGGAAGTCTGTGGCTTTCTTCACCAAGTTGAAAAAAGGTCTGCACTTATCTGAGCTTCTGCTGATGAATCTGTTTAGGACTACGGCCCTTCCAGTTAGCATCGGCACCTATTTTGCCGACGTCGAGCTCTTCAACTCTAGGATGGCCTTGATTTGATCTGGGCTGGCCTTGATGCCCCTTCTAGTCACCAGGTATCCTAAAAACTTACCAGATCTAATCTTAACGACCATGTCATCAATGTAGACTTCTACTGTTCGGCCAATCAGGTGTTTGAACATTTTGGTTACCAGCCTTTGGTAAGTTGCTCCTGCGTTTTTCAACCCGAAAGGCATTACTCTGTAACAGTACAGGCCTTTTAGGGTGATGAACGTGGTCTTCTCTTCATCTGGGGGGTACATGGCTATCTGGTGGTACCCCTTGTAGGCGTCTAGGAAGCTCATTCTTCCATGCCCTGAAGTGGCTCTACTAGCTGGTCAATCTTGGGTAGAGGAAAGTTGTCTTTGGGACAGGCTTTGTTGAGGCTGGTGAAGTCTACGCAGACCCTCCATTTACCGTTCTTCTTTTTTACCACCACTGTATTTGATAGCCATGTCGGGTAGTGTACTTCTCTAATGGCCCTGGCCTCCAGAAGTCTGTCTACTTCTTCCTCTACTGCTTCGACGTGCATCAACGTCGGTCTTCTAGCTCGCTGAATTATAGGCTTGGCCGACCTGTCAACATTCAGTCTGTGGCACGTGACCTCGGGGTCAATGCCAGTCATTTCGTAAGGTGTCCAAGCAAACACGTCAATATTTGCTTTCAAAAAAGTTTCCAACTCTTTTTCCTCTTTTTCGGCTAAGCTCGAGCCGAGAAGAAAGAAGCGTTCTTCATCCCCATCCTGGACGAGAATTTTCTTTAGTGCCTCATCGCTCTTCTCGGCTGGCTCCTTGCCGACGTCTTTTAGGACTTCCACGTCCTCATTTTCAATTTTTGCCTTTTCTGGCTCTCATATGCTGCAGGTAGATTTTATTGCTGCCATAGAGCAAGTCTTCGTCTGCAGCTGATCGCCTTTGACTTCCTCTATCCCATGCTCTGCTGGGAATCGCAATAGTTAATGCAATGTTGAGGGAACTGCCCCCATTGCATGCAACCATGGTCTTCCCAAGATGATGTTGTAAGGGAGGGTGTGTCGATGATGGTGAATTCTGTCTTGATCTTCCTGGTGCCTACCTGCACCTCCAAGTTTACTATTCCCAGTAGCCATGTCAGAGTTCCATTGAACCCAACCATTGGGCCATTGGATTGTTCCATATTATCTGGGTGAAGGCCAAGCTCTTTGTAACATCGGACGTATATGATGTCACAAGAGCTGCCTTGGTCAATCAAGATGCGTTTCACTTGGCACTCCCCAACTTGGAGGGATACTACCAAGGCATCATTATGCGGATGCTGGACCATCTCTAGGTCGGCTTCAGTAAAGGTTATCATTGGTCCCTGACACTTTTCTGCCCGATGTCTTTTCTCCCCAACTTGGTAGACATGTTGTAGGTGTTTTACCTTCTAGGTCTCTCCTCGGATTTCGTTTTCGTTGACCTTCGAGTGGATTACGTTGATTACCCGAGGTTCTCCTACCTACGATTGCTGTACTGGGGGAGGTGGGACTGCTGGTGCCTGAGGCAACCTTGCCCGTTCTTCCCTTATCCTGGTCTCATCGACAAGGTCTCTCAGATGTCCTTGTCTCACCAGGTCTTCCAAATATGTTTTCAGGGCTCTACAACCCTGAGTTGTATGCCCATCTTCATTGTGGTAGGCACAATGCCTGCCAATGTTTCTTCCCATGAACTCTCCTGGAGTCCTCGCTGGCGTTCTGAAATAGAGATGGTTCTGAATTTGATCCAGGACTTTGGGGATTGGGATTCGGAACACAGTTGTTACTGCTTGTGTGGCCCTCAGTTCTGCCTCTTGCCTGCTCGTTCCATTGTTACCTCGGCCTCGCTTCAGGGAGTCGTTTGTTTTTTCTTGTTTTATCTCCCTGGTTCCCAACGTGTCTTCTTCGGCTCTGGCGTACTTCTCGATTCTCGCCATGAGCTCTTCCATACTTTTTGGCAATGTCTTTGCCAAAGACTTTCGTAGTGGACAGTTGTCTTTTAAGCTGTTCTTGAAAGATACGACTGTCACCTCTTGATTATATTCGGGTATTCGATTGATCACCTCATGGTATCTTTTTGCATAGGCCCTAAAACCTTCATCCTTGCTGATCTTCAGAGCCATCAGTGCGTCCACCCTCAATGGCTACAGCTTGTTTGTCACAAACCTGGCCACAAACATCTCGGCCAGGCCTTCCCAAGTCTTTACACTTCCCTTCGGTAGTTTGTAGAACCAATTTGATGTAATTTCCCCGAAGGACGAGGGGAACACTTTGCAGAGCAACGACTCGTTCCCACTATATAATGCCATTGAGTTCAAATACAGTCCAACGTGGAAATTGGAGTCTGACTTACCATCGTATATTTGAAACCTCGGCATACTGAATCTCTTTGGCGCCTCAAATCTATCTAATTCCACCGAGAATGGTGTCATCGGCTTATCTGGAGAGGTTACCTCGGCGTCGGCATTCTGTTGCTTCCTCTTGAGGTAATCTCTTAAGTTTTCTTTGCTCCGCCCAGGAGCTTGGCTATCTTTTGACTTTAGTCTTTTCGGTATATTACTCTCGGTCTCGTGGTGAGCCCTTTTCGACCCTTCTCTATGAGTTATGTCGAAGCACAATACCTGCCCCTGAACATGCCGATGTCCTTTGGGGTCTGCCTCTCTTGTGCGATGCGTCCTCCGTGATTCTTCTCTTCTTGATTCTCTTCGTCCGACCTCCCTAGAAGGTCAGTGAGAGTGTCTTTCACTTCCGTTGTGCTGAAGGGCTATGGGGATTGTTTTCTGTCCTCCCTTCTGTGTATTGGCCGCTGGAACCGGCGTGTCCTACAGGGAAATGGTGGCTGCATGACGTTATTTTGCATCATGAAATTGACGACCGACTGTAGGTCCGCCAATTTGTTTGCCATATCTCTTACCTCTTCGTCCCTCCGCAGGCACCTATCATTCCATACTTGGAGGTCGTCCTCGTTGGAGTACCCACTTTGATCTGGTTTCTTTGGTGCATCGCCAGTCTGACCGACGTCTTTTACTCCGTGATTCTGGTCACGAGTTTCTGCGTTGCATTCGTCTCCTGTGATGTCAAGGTCAATTGGTCTCCCACTCCCAGCAGGAGTGTCGTCCCCAACCTTTTCTTTCTGTCCGTTACTGGCCATCTATTATACTTTCTTTCCCACAGACGACGCCAAATTGTGTGAGTGATTTTCCGATCACACTGCCCAACTCAGTATTCAGTTGGAGAACACTGACAGAATAGATGACACCTGGCTAACCTGTAACAAAAAGAGAAGATTCTGGCGGTGGTTCGTCCACCCGGGGGCACTCCGACGATCAAGTCAGTATATCTCTGAAAGATAATCAAAAGGTGCTTAACTCACTAGACAGAATATAAAGTGCGTATCTCTTTTATAGTTACCTCAATCCTAATCCCAATAGAAGCCTTACTTTTATGAATTCCTGTTCAGTACTTACTTTGGACTCCTCAAGAGATAAAGATAAACTCCCTAAGAGTTTTATCCTTATCTTAGCTAAGTCTCCTCTTTATTCTAGGACTCTTGTCCCTTATCCCTTATCCACTTATCTGGGATTTCGACATCTTCGGAGATAACCTCGGCCTAACCGAGATTACCTCGGCGTTATGACCTGGACACGTGGCACCTCGGCTGAAACGTCGACATCACCTTGCCACGTGTTAGTACTCAGAAAATATATGTCTACATCTACAGTCTTCAAAGACTAGCCTAATTATATGATTAGCTAAGATCATCTCTAATTTTTTTTTATCTTTTATATATATATATATATATATTTGTTAATGTCTATAGTCTTCAAAGACTAGCCTAATTATATGATTAGCTAAGATCATCTCTATTTTTTTTTTATCTTTTATACTTTATCAAATTTAAATTTGATGAATAATCGTACAAAACTAGTGCTCCAACAGTTCATCTTTTGTTTCATCAAATTGAGAATATCTCAAAATTTTCATCAAATTGAGGATATTTGAACCTTTCACCAAATTATTGTTGAGTGACGTTAGCTCTTGAGCAGTGGACAACCGGTCGGATGTCCCCCGATTGTCCCCCAGTCAACCATCTCCTTGCAAATTTTAAAAAAAAAATTACATTGGCCTGTCGATTGGCCGGTTGTTTCCCCGATCGTCCTTCCGGTCAACTGGTGGTTTGATGAAATCTCAAATCACTCCGTTAGAACGTGCGATATCAAATCAAACTTTTCATTTTTATCAAATTTAAAGTGAAATTGGATGAAAATTTTGAGTACAACGTTGGAAATGTTCTAAGTAGTCTTAACTATTTGGTGACTTTGTTGAAATTGTAGAAATGAAAGTAATTGGGGATTTCAATTTCAGTGTAACGCATAATGAGTTAGAGAAACGATTTTAATTTATAGGTCTCATTCAGAGATCCACTTCATGACTACGTTTCCTGCTATATATCATTATTTATTCTCTTGAATTTGATTAATTTATAATATCACTTTTGTTAATATGAACAACCCATCAATAAGATGTAAATGGGAAAAAAAAAAAAAAAGAAGAGAAATAGGAGGGAACATGCCTTTGATCTCAATCCTCTTATTCAAACACACTGTTGTTATTTTAGAGCAAAATTACCTACAAAGTAAGTTGGAGTTTAATATTCCTAGTTGATAAATTACGAAGATATTTTTGGCTCGATTAACTTGTGAAATTGTTAAATTCACAATTTAGCATTATTTTTAGAGCATCAAGAGATCATAACTTGAGACAAAAAAATCTTTTGCAAGTGACAAGATTCAAAGCCCATACTTAAATTTCCTTAAGAAATGCAAGAATTTAACTTCAGAGTGGTACTATGGGATGCTTTTGCTTATTCCTAGTTGATAAATTACGAAGATATTTTTGGCTCGATTAACTTGTGAAATTGTTAAATTCACAATTTAGCATTATTTTTAGAGCATCAAGAGATCATAACTTGAGACAAAAAAATCTTTTGCAAGTGACAAG
Source organism: Camellia sinensis (assembly GCF_004153795.1). Lineage (NCBI taxonomy): Eukaryota > Viridiplantae > Streptophyta > Magnoliopsida > Ericales > Theaceae > Camellia > Camellia sinensis. Next base: position 247,623 of record NW_021029930.1, on the reverse strand, counting down.
ATTCAAAGCCCATACTTAAATTTCCTTAGGTTGTATTTGGTTGGGAGATTTGGGGAGGAATTTGGAAAATGAAAGGGAAAAGGTGTGTGAAAGTAGGTGAAATTTAGGCTTGTTTTATTCACATTTCACCTACCTTTTCCATTTTCCTTTACAAATCCCTCATCAAATCTTCCAACCAAACACAGCATTAAGAAATGCAAGAATTTAACTTCAGAGTGGTATTATGGGATGCTTTTGCTTAAATTTTTGTCTTGAGGTTTTGTGTGATTGTGAGTTGGACAAGTGGACAACAACAAGAAGAGCAGTCCAAAAACAAGGTTGGAAATGCGTGTGTGTTTTGAAGTCAACTCGTGTTTCAAAGTTTGAATTTTGAATATTAGTACTAAGTAAATCACTTAAACCCATTATCTAATCTAATAGGACATCATTAAACTTTGTTTTAAATGGCAACTTGGTTTTGAAAATTCTACGAGTAAAATTCAAAAGTGATTTTGTTTTTATGCTTTTGTTATCTCCTGACATTCTTTAATTCTAATTTACTTATCCACACACCATCATTTCCACTGCCGTCTATCTATGTGATTGGTATGCCTGAAAATTATTAGGCCTATAAGAATGAGTCCAGTTAAGCACTAATGAATTTAAATTGAAAATTTAAGGAGTTAAAAATATGTTTTAATTTGCATATGTAACGAATCGATGTCAAATTAGTTTTTAATAAGTTAAATATGAATCGAGTTTGAGTAATTTAATTTGTTTTGAGACTCTAATTATTAGATATTTTCAGAATATCATATAATATTATTTACGTAATATTCTTAATCAATAAGAAACCATGACACAAATTAAATAGGTCACATACTCTATCTCGTAACTACCTAATAAAGATAAATCAGAATGTTCCACTTATAAATTTTTTTGATATGGTTTAAAATATTACTAATTAATGTCATATCAGTATTCCGAAATTACTTACTCAAGATTATCTTTACATTTCTAGATGCCCTTGTTATTTTGTTTGTTGTATTGAAATTGAATACAATAATGAAATTGCTAAAGTTGCTTTTAGGGAGAGAAATGAAGAATCAATTAAACAGTATGCCAATTGACAAGTTTGTGTGGCACCATAGCAAGTTATATAATTTTTTTACCAAAAAAAAAAAGAAAGGAAATTTATTAGAATTTTTTTTTTCAAGTGTTTGTAAGATATTTTTATATTTCAAAGTCCTATTATTTGGACATTTGATCTACTAAACCCTAATTGTCATATTTAAGGTATTTTATAGACATTTATACCTTTACAAATATTTTTTAAACGGTTTGCAATTTGGTAATGTGAACATTCATATTTTACAATGTGAATGTTCACATTGACGTGTTAACATTCACATTGATGGTGTGAACATTCACATTGATGGTGTGAACATTCACATCACGAAACATTCACACTGTAAATGTGAATATTATTAGGGGTATTTTGGTAATTATGTTACCCATAAGACTTATTAGAATATAAGAAAATAATGTGGACTAAATGAAACATAAGTAGGTAAAAAGGGATTTATGAAAAAAGTGTCCCAATATATATATATATATATAAATTCTATGATGCCTATCTCATTTAAAATTCATGCAATAATAATATTACAATGATTAAATTTAAATATTATCAAACATGTCTCATTTTTCATGTTTCACACTTCATTAGTGTGGGCATCAGATTGTATTATCCCAAGTTTGATCACCACAACATTTTAAAAAAAATTGTATTGATTTTTAATTTTTTTTTTTTTTTTTTTGCAGTTGCCTATATATGTACTTGTGTGTTCACAAAAAAAAGAAAAAAAAAAGAAGTTTTACATATTAAAATTTAGGGATATAATTATTTTTTAAGGATCAAATATTTTTGATGCGAAAAGTGTAGTTCTTATATTTTTAGCAATGAAATTGGACATTAGTGATGAATTATTATTATTTTGGGATCAAATTTTTTGTCTCAAAAAATAAATCATTTTGAGGCTAAATTATTTTATCCCTAAAAGTCTACTTATTAGTGATATTTTCAAAATTTTGTCACTAAAAATTTTGTTTTTTATTTTTCAGGATGATCTTTTAGCGACTATGCTCACGAAGGTAGAGATTAGTTTCTAAATGTCTTTTGTAACAAAATTTTTATTTTAAATATTTAATTTCTAAAACTCTTATATATTATAATAGTTTGTTAAAAAAAATTTAATATTATAAAAATTAATCACATAATCAAACATAACTCTCACACATTTATTTTCCTATAATTAATTTTTACCCAGATAGAAAAACTGGTCTGAGTGTCTATGCCATTTGGTTTCCTGAGAACAGCCCCATTGTTGTTTTCATGTTCACAAAGTTCCAAAACCAATCTCTCTCTCTCTCTCTCTCTCTCTCTCTCTCTCTCGTAACAAATTCAACGGTTGCTCAACCAACTAACAAGCACAGACCTGTTGATGATGATGTTACATTACAAACGATTAAAAAGACAAATAATAATAATAATAATAATAATAAAAAGAAAAAGAGATTAGGTGAATTAAGATTGACTGTAAAAATAATAAAGGATTATACTTACAATAATGATATAGCGATGATTTGATTGGGCGGATCAACCAAGGATTGATATTAAAAAATACTATTATGAATTTTTTTTTTAAAAAAGCACGAAGTCGTGACTGCAGGCAGAGAATATGACTTTGGTTATTTTGGGAAAAAATGCTTGGGAACACTAATTAGTGCTCTCACTAATTAGGTGGCAGTGGGTCCTGTCATTAATGATGTGATATTTTGGTCTTGGAGTTCTATTATTTTTTTTTTAACTTTTTTAATGCATTAGTGCTATTAGTGGTGATGTTTTTAGTGGGATGAATCATTGTTGTATTTTGGGAGGATGATTGGAACTCATTTTTTAAACAATAATGATAGAGATTATTAATTTTAAAACTTTAAAAATATCACTAATGACATGACACTCAATAAAAAAAGAAAAAAAATACAACACCAAGATCAAAACATCAAATCATTCTGGTGGGGCCTACTACCACATCATTAGTGATAGCACTAATTCGTGCTCACTCATTTTCCTTTTTTTAAATTTTAATTTATTTTGAATCATATTATTTTTTATATTTTTTACATATTCTTTTAACAAAAGTAAAAAAAAAAAAAAAACTTTTGATTATCTTCCCAAAATAATCGTTAGAGTTATTTTGGGAAGATGGTTAAAAATTGATTTTTTGATTTTTTTTTTGTAAAAAATGTGTACAAATATAAGAGATGATGTGATCCAGAATAAATAAAAAATTGAAAGATAACTTTTAACCATCTTTTCAAAATAAATAATGTTATATACTAACTATTTAGTATTTGTAACGTTATTAATAAATGAGATCAATAATAATATCATAACTAATGTTAATATAATAGTTAGTACAATAATTAATACATGAAACACTACTCTTCCAAAATAGTCTTATATCTTACATGTAAACTCCATAAACATAACCCAACACAACACGAACAGTTGCCAGCTAATGTGCTCAACCAAAGATGCTTTAATTAATGTGGTTATTAGATTTAAGACAACGGAAGCTCTTGCGTTCTTACTTATTAATGTACTTCATGTTAGGAGATTAGTATTATATTTTACTTTAACAACCATTCGAGCTGCAGGATATTTGAAAAGAAAATACTAGCCTATGTTTGGCAAGAAGGTTTGGGTGAGTTTGGGGCTAAAATACAGTTGCCAGCTAATGTGCTCAACCAAAGATGCTTTAATTAATGTGGTTATTAGATTTAAGACAACGGAAGCTCTTGCGTTCTTACTTATTAATGTACTTCATGTTAGGAGATTAGTATTATATTTTACTTTAAATTAACAACCATTCGAGCTGCAGGATATTTGAAAAGAAAATACTAAATAATCTTAGAAAACCTTTAGTAAATGAATAAAAATATATGACATATGTATTGAAATTCTAATTTTATTTGGAAGGGTGGGTAGCAGAACACATTTTATTATTATATAAGTTCACTTTTTAGATCTATTTTTTAAACTTAATGATATATAAATAAGATGATTAGTCGATGATTAAAGAAAATATGAAAAGAGATTTGACTTAAATATTTAAATACATTACCATATTGTTAGATTTGAAAAAAAAAATCTAAATTTTAAACTTGAATAATAGTACTCTTAGGGCATGTTTGATTGGGTGGATTAGAGCATGAGATTGAGATTATTAATCCGTGAACCCAATTATCCTATGTTTGTTTTAACATTTTGGTTTAGGATTATTAATTCAATAGATAATTAATCCAACAAATTTATAGAATTATTAGTAATGGGGTATGGGTGAGATTATTAATCCTATGGACATTAATCCAATTGGATAGTGAAAACCACACTAATTTAATAGGATTATTAATACTTCACTATTAATCTTGTGAATCAAACATGACCTTAGGGTGTGTTTGTTTTGAAGGATTAGAGGGTGGGATTGGACTATTAGTCCCACCGGACTAATAGTCCATTGTTTGTTTCATTTTTTTTGTTCCGGACTAATAGTCCGGCACAAATATGGGACTATCCCGTCCCATGGGGGAGGGTGGGATAGAAACCATGGGATTAGTATCCCATGGGATTATTTTGTGAAATGTCCATTTTACCCTCCATGCTATTACTTAGCAAACAATTAAAAAAGGATAAAATAGTCTTTTGAACATTTATAAATTATTTTTTTAGTGTTGTTAATTTAAAATTATATATTAAATAAAAAAATTTAATTATAAACTATAAATTATAAATTTAATTTAATTAAAAATAATAAATTATAAATTATGGCCCTATAAATTAAATTTTTTTAGTGTTGTTAAAAAATTAAATTTACATATTAAATTAAATTATTTTTTTAGTGTTGTTAATTTAAAATTATATATTAAATAAAAAAATTTAATTATAAACTATAAATTATAAATTTAATTTAATTAAAAATAATAAATTATAAATTATGGCCTTATAAATTAAATTTTTTTAGTGTTGTTAAAAAATTAAATTTACATATTAAATTAAATTATTTTTTTAGTGTTGTTAATTTAAAATTATATATTAAATAAAAAAATATAAATGTTAAAAATATATTAAAGCTATGTTTAATATTGCTATTACTTAGTAAATAATTGAAAAGGATAAAATAGTCATTTGAGCATTTATCATTCTCCATAATATCCCAAACAAACATTGGATAACTAAAAATAATGCAATCCAGACATCTAATTCCATGACTAAACAAACCTAGGATACAAATTTAGTCTAACTAAATAGTCCCAGGATAATGTATCCCAAGACTAATAGTCTGATGGATTACAATATCTTCTTATCTAGTCCGTCCAAACAAACACACCCTTGTTATTATCATAATACACTGGCATTTCATATTGAACAAATGGCTGATTGTTCAGTTCTTTCCATTCGTCACAAATGGCATAACTCTTGAGTATATAATCAATGATTATCAAAGAATCATGTCAATATATCTTTATTTAATTTTTAAAAAATAAGAAAGAATTTAAAATTCCAAATTACCTAACTATGGTAAATTATTGATTTTGGATTTTAATGACATAATTGTTGACACCCTATTTTGAGCCGTCCTAAGACTTGTGTTCTTTTTTTTGATTACTTGATGATAACAATAAGAATGTGATTTCCATAAAATCTTTAGTAAAAAGATGAAATTTGAGCTTTGTTCCTAACTTTAAGCTTGTTTTGGCCAAGTGTTTAAACTCCGTCAGACAACCGAAGAGAAACTGGACTGAATCGAAGCAAAAAGGAAAACTTCCTCTCTCTGACTAGTTGATCACCCAGTCGTTTGCTCTAAAGATAATGTAGTCCAAATTTTTGTTGGTTCGGGTTAGGGACTTCACAACCCCATTTTTTGACCCATTTTTACACCAAATATATGTATACTCAGTCTCTATTGCTTAGTGCTTGCTTCATTGAAGATAATGCTTCATTTTAGTACTCTATTGGCTCCATTATCTTCATTAATGCTCTATTAATCTTCCACTTTGTCTTTCATCATTTCTCTACTTGTATTTGCCTATATGAACATATTAGATTGTGGAGGACTAAGAGATGGACTAGAGACTAGAGAGAGGAGATGAATTTGATAGAAGAAGTGTAGAAAGAATGATGAGTTTGAATTAAAGAAAAGAAAACTTTGAAAACAAGAGAGTTGTTTTGCTAAAATAGAGAAGTTACCTAGCTTCTACACATCTCATCTTTCCTTGCAAAAATCACTCAAGAACCAAGTTTTAAAACTTTAATCAAAGAGGGAGTAATCATTGCCAAAGTTGAAGAATATTAAAGAGTGATCATACACTTATTCGAAGACACCAATCTAGCTCAAATTCCAAGCTTTTTGAATTGAGAATTGATAACACAATTCACAACCTTGAGGGTGATCAAACAAAAATTTGGAAATCAAGAAGTTCATTATTTCTTTGGAAGATGAATTTTCAATTTCTTTCATTTTCTATCTTATATTTGTTTTCTTTCTTTACTTTCATATTAGTTTGTTATAATCTAACTGGAAATGGTTAATTCAGTCACTTACATATTTCTTATTTATTATTTTTCGGTGTTGCAACAAGACAGGTTTTGCTAGACCTAGTTGGCCGGCTAGCCAATTTGGCTGGCCAGTTAGCTTCTTTTAGACGAAACAGAGTAATTTTTCAATGTTCGGCATGACGATTTCTGGTGGTCTCCAAGGCGCATAAAACTATTATTTTCTTTTCATTTGAGAGTTTTGTGGGGATTTTTTTTTTAATTTTTTTATTTTGTTGTAATAATTTCCTTCTCCATCTCTAATCTGGTTTATAATTATTTATTCAAAGTGTTATAATAATTCATTGTCTTGTTTCTTTTTATCCTGTTCTTTTACTTGCTTTCCTTATTTGTACATAAGCATCATATTTTGGTTTTTATTATATCTATGCTTTGCATCTATGTTTTCATGTATCATGATTCGAGTAAGTTTGCATCTATGGATTAAATCAATTCTCATTTGATTATGTGCGTTACCTCATATTCTTGAGATGATTCACATGTCATATATTAGAAACTGAGTCTTTAGTTGTATCTCATGAGTGAATTGCATTAGGATTTTGTATATAAGGTCATGCATATTTTGCTAATTTTGTTTTGTAACTGTCCACAGGACATCGGTAAATATGTAAGTTTTTATGTTTTGACATCCCGTTTGTGTGTGTGTTTTCTTACTATGTTTAGCATCCTATTATGAGGCTACTTGTTTACTTGATATAACTATATGAATACTAGTGGATGAAGGTTATGTCGCTTAAAATGATATTGATTTTTATGTTTGTAAACTCAATTTCTTTGGGTTGTACATCTTCAAAACATTTCCAAAATACATGAAATCAAATTGTTCCAAAATGAATGGTAGAGTCTATACTTGTTTGCTTTACATAGTAAATTTTAAGATTTATTACTAATCGGAATATGATATATAAAGTAAATAAAATTTATATCATGATTTAGTAGAGGCTGATCTTTGATCGGGTGAGTGGGGGATCCTCAATTAATGACATTTTCCTCTCATACCTAAGATTTCGAGCCAAGCATCTTTGGTTGTGACGAACAGTGGCCTTGGCACAAGTCACGAGTTTTCTAATTTTTTCAGAATATTAAGTGGCGACTTTAAAATTTGGTGATGTAGTCCATTTTGGTAAAGACTTTGTAAAAAAACCATTTTTCTATAAAAGTTATCAAAATCTGAACTCTCATTTATATTTCATTTTGCATTCATGAGAGTAGATCAAAGAAATCGAGGGTCTGAACTATTCAACTTGCACAGGTATCCCTCGAGCATGTTACAATATTGCAACCTTATAAATTGTAATAAAAAGTGTTTATATTTGAATATCGGATGCAAGTGATGGAAATGTACAAGAAAGCTAAATTTTCTATACAATTCGTGTCATGAGGTAACTTGCCTTAATATTTTTTTTTTTGGGTCAAAAAACAAAATATTTTTGTAAAAGTGGCCAATTATTATCTTAATTTTCAATTTATATTTGAATATCCGATTTGAGTGATGAAGATACACAAGAAAGTTAAATTTTCTATACAATTCGTGTCACGAGGTAACTTGCCTTAATTTTATTTTTATTTTTGTTAAAAAAAGTGTTTTGTAAAAGTAGCCAATTATTATCTTATTTTTCAATTTTTTTTTTAAAATCTCATAAAAATTACATACTAACCAAATGAAGAAAATATAATTACCATTATTTTATTTTATTTTCCAATGTGTTTTTTTTATTCTAATCAAAATGGACCCTTAGATAGCTGGGGATGGATTTGAGCTTTCTTCATTTTTTTGAGCACGAAAGCTTCCAGTCTTTGGGCTTAGTTGGGTCCATCAAGGGAATGGTTTTTCATTTGGGCTTTCTTCCAGATACTATGGTGAGTCCAATAAAAGCATGAGAGTATGACATCATTTGGGCCCAAAATTAACAACAATATTACAAACCTATCATTTGGGCCCAAAATTTCATGAACCTAGATTTCATTAATTTAATCTACACGGCGCAAACCCATTCAGGATAAATGGTAAATTCTTAAGAGTGCATAGCATTTTTTTAAAATTAAAAAGGCAAATTTTAATTTTTACTTTTATAAAAAGTTATAAATATTCTTTCAATTTGATAGAAAACAATGTATCCAAAAAAATTATAAAAATACCAAATTTTAAGAATTGCTTTTAAAATGTTTTTTTCGTTCCTTCCAAGTTATGATTTGTTCGCATGCAAATGAAAAACAAGGGTCTTTTTAAAAGTTTTATTATTTTTATTTCTAAAATGAAAAGTGAAACACAATACAAGAGATCCACAATAATGGACTGTTTGTCAAATACTTATTTTTTTTAATAAATTAAATATTTGTATTCACAAAAGAAAAAAAGAAGTTTTAATTAAAACACTCTAAGATTATCTTTAATCCAGATTCAACATTTTCTTATCAAATTTAAATTTGATGAAAATTTGGCAAAAACGATGTTCCAAACCGTTGTACCAAATTGGTATAAAATGAAGGAAGCCTAACTTTTTTCATAAATTAATGGAGCGTTTAATCTTTTATCAAATCTTACAGGTAATAGTTGGTGGACGACTGGATGGATGACCGGTCGGTCAATCGAATAGACGATCGACTTGGAAAAAATTTGCAAAAAAATTTATACTAAGCTAATCGACCTCTCGGACATCCTCCTAATTGACTAGTTGTTGGATGAAAATTAAAAATTTAGTGTTGGAACACTTGATATCAGATAAAAATTTTAACCCAAATTTTCAATCAAATTTGATAAAAAAAGAGTAAGCGTTGTAGATGCTCTAACATATAAAAATAATTATTTCGAATATTATTTTTAGTAAATATTGAAATATATATTTTGACTAAAAAATAAAAATAAATAAAAATGAGTTCGTCTCTTTTTTTACAACATTAATTATTTTTATTTTTATTAAAAAAAAAAAAAACAAATTTCTTCAAAACAAAAGTCAACACTCCAACTGAACTAGAAAGAAGATCAACGACTCTCGCTTCGGTGCTTCCAATCGTCTTCATCTTCAACCTTCCCCAACCTAATAGAAACATATACATGCATATATAGGGAGAGAAAACAAGAAATATGAGTATATCCAGAGAGAGAAGACTATTCTAATTCATCAGTTTTTCATTATGACATCTCTCAATTAAGCACCTAGGGTTCTCCGCCACTTCATCTACTCTGTGCACAGTCGAATTCTACACTGTTCTTCAATGGCTGTAGACGAAGATGCCGAACAAGAATACGTGTCTCAGAAGAAGAAAACCGCTTCTGATGACGATAAAAGGTCTTTCTTTGTCTTCTTTCCTTTCGAATTTCAATTTGTGCTTCGTATTTGAAGACTTACATATATGTGTGTGTGTATTTGTGTGTTTTGATGTATTGGATAAGCAGGAAGAAGAAGCTTGTGCCTGGAGCTTTGATGAAAGCTGTGGTTAGGCCTGGTGGTGGCGATTCGACACCCGCCGATGGTGATCAGGTGGTTGTTATTACAATTGAAGCTGTTTCATTGTGAATGATTGAATTCATTTTGATAATTGTTTTCAGCTGATTGCTTTTTGATTTAAATTTCTTGTGGTTGAATTTTTGTTCTGTACTGTTATTATCTATATTGTGGCACTTTTGTTTTTGCAGGTCGTGTTTCATTGCACGGTTCGGACTCTGGATGGAGTTGTTGTTCAGTCTACAAGATCAGAATTTGGAGGTGAGTTCATTCTAGGCTTCAAGTATTTGTGCAATTAAGCTAGTTTGTTCTTCACAGTGGAAGATATCTGACATATATCTTGTTTAAGCTAAAAAGCATGGACACGGACATGACATGCCAATTTTCAAAAAATACATGACACAACACGTGGACACACATGAAATGTATAATTTTATATATTTATCATGTCATATATATATATGAATTTATCATTCAAAAATAATAAAAAAACGCAATATGACACTTATTTTTATAAATTTATATGAATTTTCTTTAATTATTGTATTTTTTGTTCAAACTTATAATTAGTTTCACTAGTATCCAATTGATAGACACGTGTTTAAGCAATGGACACTGTGTCTTCCACGTGTCCGAAGAGTATCCCGGTCTTTAAAAAAATATTAAAAATAGGATATATTTTGACGAGTGTTGGACACGTGTGCAAAGAGTGTCAATCTCCGACAAAGAAACGACACGGATACGTCATATTCTTGGAAGTGTCCGTGCTTCTTAGTATTTATTGAAACCATGATGTTCATGTGAAAATGCTTTTGATTTTTCTAGTTGTAATGTTGTTACTTCATCCTTGTAAACAGGCAATGGTACCCCAATAAGGCTTGTTTTGGGGAAAAGCAAAATGATACTGGGACTGCTAGAAGGGATTCCCACAATGCAGAAGGGTGAAATTGCAATGGTAACTATTTGGGAACTGTTTGCATAGACATTAAAGTTTTGGAGAAAAATATAACTGCATTCTTTGTCCATTTTATTTCTTACAAGGTTACTAGAAAATATATAAATTACTGTTTCACTTGGTCGAACATTGTTTACCCCCAGGAAGATGACAAGGAGGTGGGGGGGGGGGGGGGGGGTGTGGCAGGGAATGGTAGGAAAGGTTGCCATGGTGCAGCTCTTTTTGTCCCACCACTGTAAATAATTGCTGCACTGTTGATTAAATGTTATACATTTTTCATTGACATCCTTAAAAAGTAGAGAGAGAGAGAGAGAGAGAGTAATTGTTAATTGTTTACAGTTCATATTTTGGTTTTATTCAGTTAGATTATTGTGAATATTATCTATAGTAGATGTTTGTTGATGGCTCTATTTAAAATAACATTCCTATTTACTTGAACCTCTTCTATTAATTGAAGAATTGTAATATACTGTAATATGCTTGAGATATCCTTTTCTACTAAGAATTAGTGAATACCTTGGTTTGTTGTCCATTTGCACTTTTCCATAAGGTAGGATTTACCAATGCTTACTCTCCCACTGAACGACGAAACAGCACAGGCTAATATTAGTTCTTGTTAGCATGGAACAGAAAACCAAAGGAACACCATTCTTATCTAATCAAATAACTCTTTTTCTTTTTCTTTTTCTTTTTTTGAATTTTCTTTTTCTTTATTATTGTTGATCAATAACAAGGAAATTTATTAAGTTCCCCGAAGTAAATTTTTATCTCTGGTGGGCATGCCACACATTTTCTCTATGTGCTTTTCGATCGCACTTATTCTGATGATTTATAAGTTATGCTGTTTATTATTTTATTTACTCCTTTTTTTGAGGTTTTTAACATATTTTGATGTACATCTTATTTCAGCTCAAGATGAAACCTGAACTGCACTATGGTGAGGAAGATTGCCCTGTTCCAGTTTCTGATAGCTTTCCAAAGGATGCTGAACTTCATTTTGAGATTGAGCTGATAGATTTTTCTAAAGTCAAGGCAAGAATATTACCTACTTAACTCTTAAATTTGGAGGTTACCTCCATCTCTCCATGAGCACCCCCACTTCTGCTTATTGGTAATTTTGTCTTTTTTTTTGGTGTAATTCAGGGCTGACATTTCTTCTTCTTCTTTTAATTTTTTTTTTTAATACATGAGAATATTTTCTCGCTTAATCATTTTCGTGCTTAATATGATATGGTGTTCTGAGATCTGTTGTTTTGGCCCTACTACACTATGTCAAAACTGCCTTGTCGTTCTCTGATTGGTTCCATTTGTTGGGTCCAATTTTTTTTTATTATATTTATTTACAAATTTAGAGTCTAATTTGCTTGTTGGGTTCCATCTTTGTCATTTTGCTTGTTGTTAAGGGGACTACAGAATTAGATTGGCCTGTGGGATGAACTCATAAAATTGTTAATAGTTCGTTGTTTTCTTTCTTAACTTTTATTCCAAAATACTGATCCCTTTGCTAGTCTTCCTAACTAGAGTCTGATTGTAAAATATGTTCCATAAATTTATGAATTTTCTTTATTCAGGTTATAGCTGTGTCTTTAAAAGATTTGCAACACAACTGTCTTCACCCATTGCTTCCTTTCCACTTGGGGAGTTTTCCATAAGGGTGTAATAGTTTTAGCTTTAACCTTCAATTCTGTGTCCTATTTTTCAGGTCATCAGTGAAGATTTGGGAGTTGTGAAGAAGGTAATATGCTGCATTATTCATTTTACTTCTCATATGGTGGAAGGGGTTGTTATATGGATGTGAATTGCATGTATTTGAAATACCAATTTATTAGGAGGATTCTGGATGATTCAGTATGGGAGAGCTCCAATAATAATATTGTCTCGATAATGAGTTTATAATCAACTCAATTGTTTGTCCTTTGGACGCTGAATGCTAAATTACCTTCATATAATAATCTCTTTAGGTGCATTTGAAACCAATGTCAGGAACCTATAAAACTTGTTTCAGAAAAGAAATTGAAAAAATATAAACTTGAAACTAAAGGCAATTTTACAAGGTGTGCATGAGAGCTTATGTATCATTAAGCGCAAACTAATGAAACGGATTTTCGTTACAATGGTATATGGCTTATGTTAAGAATATTATCCATTCTTTGTTTCAGTTCCAGAATATATGATGAACATAACTCCATTCATTTGGATAGGTAATAAAAGAAGGGAAGGGTTGGGAGTCACCGAGGGAACCTTATGAAGTAAAAGCTTGGTAGAAACTCTTCTTCTTTCTTGTAATTCTTTTCCTTTTTTTAGTGTTTGACTGCATGTTTAATGATCCAGGATCTTGGGCACAAAATATTATTGAGCTTTTCATTACTTATGTTTGTTTCCAGGATTTCTGCAAAGACGGGGGATGGAAAATTGATTCTATCACTTACTCAAGAAGAACCGTTTTTCTTTACTTTTGGAAAGTCTGAGGTTGGTAATTCATTCCTGCACATTTTTTTTTCTCTTTTATTTTCTTCTCTCCTTTTTTCCCCCCCTTCTCCCTCAGTGTATTACTGGTACTCTTTATCTTTCTCTTCAAATACTGCTCTCATATTAATTTCTTGGATAAACTGCAAGTCAGGAGTTGTTTCTTTCCTGGATCCCTGCTGATTTGTGAGGTTGATATAGTTGAGCAGGTTTCTTTTGGTGGATGTGGAAATTACGCATGTTTACCTTTGGTAGACTGTTGTGTTAATTTTTTGTTCGTATGTATATTAGGTACCTAAAGGTCTTGAGATGGGAATAGGAACAATGTCACGGGGAGAGAAGGCATTAATTTACGTTGCCAACAAATACTTCACTGAGTCTCCTTTCATGCCTACAGTAGAAGGTATTGAAGAGGTTCATTTTGAAGTGGAGCTGGTTCACTTTATTCAGGTTTGCTTGGTTTCTTGGGCAATATGAATTTTGGTTCTGGTTCATTTTATTTCAAATCTAGTGCAGTTAACGAGGTGAAATACTTGAATGGTGAGCTTTTTTACGACACAAGGGATATTTTTAGATGATAAGTACATTTTTTTTTTAGATAGAAGATGTTAAGTATTTATTTAATTAGGAACCATATATGTGTAAAAGAACATGTTAAATTTATGCTAAAGTAAAATAAATAGTGTAGTAACAGAAAGAGTTGAAGTTCAGGTTTCTTTTCTGTAGTCAAGTTGTTCAGGATTGTTCTAATTTACCTGGTTACTCATTTACAGGTGCGGGACATGCTTGGAGATGGGCGTCTAATAAAACGTCGTATTCGTGATGGAAGAGGTTTTGATTAAACTTTAAATTTGACCTTTAATATTCTGTGTGGACTCAAGTATGGTGCTTTTCTTAGTTTTATTCTATGCTTGTAATTGGGTTTTAACTAGACATGGTTTTGGTAGTATTTTATGAGAATGGTGATTTTAACATCATGTTAATCCTTTTGGATTCCCTTTTCAAAGGGTGTATGTTCTCTGGGAATTTCATTTAAATTATTGGTGAAGGATGATCTATAGTTACACAAGACAAGATTTGAATTTCTGTTTGGTAATGATACTATTGCGCTATTTTAGGCACCTCACATTAATGTCAATAGTATTGCACGTTAATATTCTGCCATATCATTGATGCTTGCATTGAAACATGACTTTTTAAATGTTTTTATACATTTTACCTGCTTTTAAACTACAATAATTGCAATAATACTAGCAAGTGCATATTTTCTAGATTCATATAGAATAAAGGAAAACTAGATTTCAAAAGATAAAAGGTTTGCTTGCGATGTGCAGGTGTGAACTTGTTGAAAACTGCATTGTCATGATCCTGTTTGTGGATGTTTCAAATGGATTTGATATGTGACCAGATGACAGGGTAGAATTAAGTTAAACCGTTATTCTTACGGGGGATGGGAATTGAGAGTAGGCCAGTCAAAAGGGTACACATCACTCCATGATGTCTCTGTTTAGATTCTCTTTATCTACTGTAATATTTTTGCGCTTTAAAGAGTTTGATTTCAGTAGGAAGGCAAAAACAAGTTCACTCAAAAAAAGGAGCAGCAGACCTTGGATTTTTCTTTTCTTTTCTGTTTTTAATTTTTAAATACTAATGTATGAAAATAATGTACCAAGATCACATCTAGGTATGGATTTCCTGCTGTTTGTTTTTATCTTCCTTTCTGTTTAGTGGTGAAAGAAAGCAGTTCTGGACCAAGTCTGTAGAGACGTTAGTCATGTCACAATATGTCTGTGATTACTTCTAGAGTAGACTTTGTTTGTAACAGCCTATGCCATGGTCATGAGCTATATAATATGTGACAAAATATCTTTTAATTGTTGCCACTTTTTCATGGGATCTATGAATGAGCATTTTATCAAAGCTATTTACTGGTGTGCCTGTTATTCTTTTAGAAGTTTCAGTTGTGTTGAAAATTGTGTGACAGGATTCAAATTGATTTCTCAACAATGTTTTTTTAAGAAGCTATTTTTGGTATGCTGGGCTGTTTTTCTTCGTACTCATTACATGAATCTAATATTTGCATTTTTAATAGTTAAAGTATTTGATGTTTCATTGTTTTCCTATTCATTGAAATAATTAGGTGAATTTCCTATGGATTGCCCCCTTCATGACAGTCTACTACGTGTCCATTACAAAGGCATGCTTCTTAATGAGGAAAAGACGGTCTTCTATGATACAAAATTTGATAATGGTGGTCAGCCTTTGGAATTCAGCTCTGGAGAAGGACTCGTGAGTTGTTTATTTTTTTGTATAGGAAGAAGAATTAATATTGTGCTTTTGATTTTGTGGTTATGGTCAAAAGTAGAACTGATTAATTTATCAAGTTAAAAGTGGCCAAGCAGCCAGCAGAATATGGAAGTTATATGTTAATTGTAGGGGACCAAGTTTTTATGTTAAATCTTGATTGGAAAATGGTCTAGGTTTTCTTTTTTTTTGGGATCCAAATGATTGCTTTTTAGATGGAGATAGTGATTGCAGACCTTTTATGCCTTTTTATTTTATTTATATGACTAATATTAAACGGACTTCTCTTTTGTATGATAGGTGCCTGAAGGACTTGAGATGTGTGTTCGTTTGATGTTGCCTGGAGAAATAGCTCTTGTAACATGCCCCCCTGATTATGCATATGACAAATTTCCAAGGTTATCCTTTCAAATATAGTTTTCCTTTTATTCTATATCTGCATGTGATATGCATAAAGTGTGGGTTCATAAATTAACTACTTCATGATGATGAGGATGATCACCACCACCACCACCACCATCATCATGATCTTTTTCTTCATTGGTTCTTAACTAATTTCAAGATTTGTTCTCACTTCTTTCCATATGATAGGCCTGCTAATGTTTCTGAAGGTGCTCATGTTCAATGGGAGATTGAACTTCTTGAGTTTGAGACGCCGAAGGTAGCCTCATTGATACAATTGGCATACAGAAAGTATAAAAGAGAATTTATTTATTTTTGAAGCATCCAAGTTTAAGAATTATTAATATGTGGCTGTTATGTTGCATTCTTTGGGTATTTGAGTTTATTGGAGTTTGAAAATAAATTTTCAATTTATTTATGGTTATTTTTCTGCAGTAGAATGAAAGTTGAAGATGGGTTAACTATGGGTGTAACTTAGGTGTGTTGAGCCTAATGCAACTGACCAGGATGCTGAGACATCCTAGACATAGGCTTTGGTTTAATTCCGTACATAACATACATGGCATTCAGAAGTTTTCCGTTGCACAATATTTGCATGGTCGCCACTTCACTATCCAGTTTTCATGTCAGAGCATGATATGCTTGCCTGTGACCAACATATAGGAGCTGGATATTTTGGTGTACCTAGCTATTAGATTTCATCTGTTAACTAAAACATAATATAAGGCTTAGGCCACGTTTGTTTAGTGGATTAGGTTGGATGAGATTGTTAGTGAGATGATGGTTAGTGAAGAGATTGTTAATGTGGGGATTGTTAGTTAGAGAATTAAGTAAAAATGTGTTTGTTTTGATAATAGTATGGGAGATAGTTAGTGATGCGATTGTTAAATTATTTTTATATAAAATAAATAAATAAATTATTTTTATATTAAAAAAATTAAAACAAACAAGTGCACTCGGTAAATTTTTTTTTTTTTTTACGTAAAATAGACTCAATTCCCTCACTATTTTCCTAATCCCACCCAAAACCTAGTCAATCTAACCCCCCTACTGAGGGGGATTACTAAACCCCTTGGACTATCAATCCGCCCTCCCATTTTACTACCAAACATGCTGTGGGTGGGGCCCACAGCCATGGTAGTCTAATCCGGCCACTCAAGCTGCGAAACAAACATGGCCTTAATGTCAACCTCAGCTGTCAGCCGCACTTGCAACTTGTCTTCTCTTTTATAGTTTTGTGCCTGATCAACTCTCTAACGTATAGGGAGTGCTATATTTGGTCCTTAGGGTTGGTTTGGGACGTAAGTTGGCTTTTTGGCTTTTTTGGCTATTTTAGCCTGGGCTAAAAAGCTTGGTTTGGGAAGGGTTTTTGGCTTTTTGGCTTTTTGACTTTTTTTGTGAGAGAAGAGTGTAATGATTATAGGTTGGATGTGATGTTTTGTTTTTTGTGGCTAAAATAGCCTATTTTGTCTGTTGTGACTAAAATAACCAAAAAAGCCCAATCTAGCTCTTCCCAAACGGAGCCTTGGGGATTGTGTCAGCAGAAAGTGATACCTGTGTTTGTATAAAAGAGAAAGGTTAATGGATATTTTCATACAACTAACTGTCAGGTCAATTGTGGGGACTGGGGATGATATTCTCATCCATGCCACATTTGTTGATCAATTCAATTTTTTTGCACGAATTGGAAGGCATACACGCATTTGTAAAATACATTGAATCTTTTGCTTTTTATTTTTATTTTTTGGCTCTTAAGTTCTTGAAACTGACAACTGGAAAAAAAAAAGAAAGGGGAAGTTATTGATAGTACTTCTCTTGCATTGTAAATGTTTTGTTGGGCTCATCATCACTAATGAACTTAAAACTCATTTTCTTTTACATTTCCTTTGCCTCTGAAATCTTAAGGGTTTTATTTTTATTTTTTAAATAGTTATGAATTTTATGGTTTCTGGCTTGCTTGAAATGTGGTACTTCTGGATGCCAATTCACTTACTTGGTTAAGCATTTGTTTTTTTAATCATAGGGGAGTTCCAAAGTTGATATTTCCCCACTCACACACTCATAAATTTTCTATGCTTTTTTTTTGCCCTTTCGTCTTTTTTCTTGTCTTTTTATGAAATTACATTGACATGCTCTCCGTAATGTTGCATCATTGCATCCAACCTTGTGCCTTGTGCATAATCTGAATTCTTATTGCAGGACTGGACAGGTTTGAACTTTAGAGAGATTATGGAGGATGTTGAGAAGATCAAAGGCACGGTATATATGTAACAGTCATTTAGAAAATTTGTGATTGATATTTCTTCTGGCCACTACTAAGTGCTGAACTTTTTACACTGCTTTTTATTGTTGCATGTCCAATTATCTCAAGTAAATTTGACAATGGGTTGGGTGGCTTGTCTTATTTAATCATCCCAGAAAACACTTCTGAAGAGGAATCATTTCAGGGTTGCACATGTGTTGAAACCTCACATCTAGGATCCCTTCGAAGCACTCAAGATGTGGACATAATCTTTCACTTAATTTTTAGTGTCTAAAAAAGCCAGCATGCAGCTGTCATTCTTTGGATGCACAATGGAATGTATAGGGCGTGATATTCCATTCAATTTAGAAACAGATATAGTTGCAGGATAAGTTATAATAGTTATATGCAAATTATAAATGACTTCAGTTATTTGGGCATAACTACAATAGGCATGCCTGGCTATTTTTGGCCTGCTAGATTTTTTATCCAGCTTAGGCTGTGGAAGTACAATTTGGCTAGTCTTTTTATTTACAATGAGGCAAAGGCAAAGATAGTGCCACCACATTCAGTGCATTAGCCCTGCCCACCCTGGCAACGCTTAATAGTTTAATGTTGTGCATACAAGATGATCAAATCCTATATATTGGTTACACAGGAATAGAGTTCACCAATTCTGACGTGTTTATTTTCAGGGAAACAGGCTCTTCAAAGAAGAAAAGTTTGAACTTGCGAAGGCAAAGTATGAGAAGGCATGTTTTTTTTCTTTGCGTTTTCACCTTTTCTTTCTATGTAAATCTGGAACACAAACTGTTTTGTCTCAGGTTTTTACTCGGTAGTATTTGTAAAAATGGATTTTACATTAATGTTTAGTGTGAATCTCTTCTCCTAAGATCAAGCAATTTGCTGCGCTCTTTATATTATAAAATTTGAAATTTCATACAAGCACTATGTCATTTAGCTATGATCCCACATTTCATAGCACCATTAAAGGAATCTGGGGCTCACTAGGCAGTTGTTGGATTGCTAACTGAAGTTTGTATCCGTTGTCACTTGGAGATCTGTTTCTGTGGCAGCAATCTGTAAGAAGGCCTGTAATTTAATGATCCTGTTGCTGCTCTATCTTTCAATGTTTTGTAAGATAATTGTTGCTTGTGAATGTGACCTGAACATCTCTTATTGTGAACTGAAATTACAAACCTGGCTTTAGCATTCTGTGCTAGTAATATTACTATGCAGATTTCTTCTTATGGAGTTTAAGATATAATGTAAGTTGCGAGGAGATATAAACTGTGGCAATTGCTCTACAGGTGCTTCGTGAGTTTAATCATGTTAATCCACAAGATGATGAGGAAGGAAAAGAGTTTTCGAATACAAGAGTAAGTGTTTATAAAGTGATACATGAAAATTATTAGTATTATTATTGTTTTAGGGTGTTAAAGTGAGTTGTTATTTAATCACACATTCTCACCATAACCACCTATCTCTTATGTCAGATAGCATAGTTTTCTTATATATTGACCTTTTTGCTTTTGGTTGCTTGAAGAATCTATTACATTTAAACGTGGCCGCATGCTTTCTTAAAATGGGAGAATGCAAAAAGTGCATTGAAGCATGTAATAAGGTATGTTTCGTGACTCAATTATAGTTGTAGGCTCTGTTGATTTCTCTATCAGATTATATTTCTGAATATGGATTTTGACAAAATATTTGCAGGTATTGGATACAAACCCTATTCATGTGAAAGCTCTTTATCGTCGTGGAATGGCCTATATGTCAGCTGGAGATTTTGATGAAGCAAGAAATGATTTTAACAAGGTAACATTTTATTTATGTTGACGGTTAAATAACAAATTATTGTCAATAGGCATGTTCTAAATTCAATTCTGGGTGACAATAGATGATGAGCGTTGACAAGTCATCCGAATCCGATGCAAGGGCAGCCCTTCTTAAACTGAAACAAAAAGAGCAGGTTAGTTCAACAATAATGAATTTTCACTACTCTATTCTAGATGGAGTGGAAGAGCTTTATGAATTGTGATTGCATAACCCATGACAAACAGGAAGTTGAGAGGAAAGCCCGGAAACAGTTTAAAGGACTGTTTGACAAGAAGCCTGGGGAAATTTCTGAAGTCGGAACCATTGATAGGGAAGAGGATCAGGTTTCAGGAGAAAGTCATGAGAAAGGTGATCAAGATGCTCGAGATGGGGATAATGAGGAGCAACATCATGAGCCTCCTCGTGTGAGTTTCATGTCGCAGTTGTGGCCTACTGGTAGAAGACTATTCAGAGCACTTGGGCTAGAAAGATGTACCATACTATGAGTTTCCAGTCTAATTAATGTTACAGAAATAGAGGCACCTAGCCCTTAACATTTTTCCAATTGTTCCAATTAGAAGAATATGAATAACAGTGTAATCCTACCCCTTGTTGCTGGAGAGAGAGAGAGAGAGAGAGAGAGAGAGAGAGAGAGGTTGATTTTGTTGGAAAAAAGGATTTGTACACAAATTTTTACAAGAAATTCTACCAAAATGATGTGGTTATGACATTTTTAAAATAATAAGTCACCTTGATGGAGTGTTGTGTTGTTATTTTGTTCTCACTTTGGTGCCTTCATGACTTGTATAATCTAACATTCGGCATTTTATTAAAATTTGAAGGATATTGAAGCATTGAAAGCATGGTTTGGAAAATCTGGTCGGTTCGACCGGTTGAACCGTCAACTGGTCGGGGTTCCGGTTCGAATATACCTTCTAAATCGTTTAAAACTAAAAACCGGCCTATTTAGAGAGAACTGAGAAAATCGACGGTTGAACCGGCGAACCGGTCGATCCGAATACGGTTCGTCAGATTGTTGAAATTGAAAATTTTGATTTTTTTTTTATTTCTTCTAACTTTTTTTTTTTTATAAATATTCTCTCTCTTTTCTTTCTTATTATATATATATATACTAGTGTATGTTCGTGCCTAAAGGCACGGTGTAAATAATGTTAAGGTCAAAATATAATTGTAATTTATACGTATCATGTTGAAATTTTTATGAAATTTGTGTCATTTTTTTATAAAGATACCTGAAAAAAATATATTTAAATATTTTTCTTCTTAAAGAACTTATAATAATTTTATTTGTATTACACGTTTTACAAAACTCAAATATAAAAACAACTCCCCCTAACCTCAATGCAAATTCAGAAACAAACGCATTTGAGGGAAATTTAAAGGTGAAAAAACAATCTCTCACCAATTGATCTTAGAAAGAAATAATCAATTATACCAAACTATTCAAGATACTTTAAAAAAGTGCCTTCTTAATCTTAACCGTATGAAATTTGATAATGTTTAAAATTGATCTTGACCATCTAAAATGTTACATAGATAACTGTTCAATCTTTCTACTTGGACAATGATACAAAGTACATAACATTGTAATAATAATGATTCCTAAATTTCAGAAATTCAAAAAGCTTCACAGTTCAAGTAATGACGAAACAGAGTATATTAATGCAACATCATCATGATTATCACCACCTTACTCTTGCTTCCATTGGCTTGTGAGAAATTAATGCAAATTGTGAAAGTTTGGTTAGTAACTTGGTAGGTAGAAAGTAGCATGCTACATAATATTACAAACTCAAAAAAAAAGAAGAAAAAAAAAAGAGAATTGATCTGATCTAGCATGGTACATGATTGTAGGTCGAGATATCCATTACACAATATAATAACTACAAACTCTTTTGCAAATGCCAACGTCACTGCTTAAAGCAATGCAACTATTATGGTCAATTGAAAACTGTCATTCCACGTTTAACTATTATGGTCAATTGAAGCCAGTCTGCACTATTAAAGTCGATAAATGAAGAGAAAGAAAACAATAGCAGAGAGTGAAATTGAGAATGACACTGAATCATACAAACCTCCAGACTTTAGCTGCGCAAAAACCTATTGCAGTGAAAACATCATGCTTGATACAATAAGAAAAAGAAAACAACCAAAGAAAAACAGAATTCAATAGTAAAACCATGATATAAAACCTTGAGAGTATCTGTGTATTTTTTCCTAATGCAAGAGTTTAGGTTATTCCTACACTCTTCTAACTCATTGAGAGTATTGTTTAATGGAAACCCAAAAAAGGAATGTGAGACATGTATTTCATAGAAAAGAAAAGTTACATTATTAATTGGAACATGATTAAAAGTTATAATGGATAAGAATTTTTTAGATTGTAAACCGACACATAATTAAATTCAAAAAGAAATTAAAGTTTACCTTGTGTTTAATATTCATTTTTGGATGAATATGTTGCTTTGAGTTCCCGTCAAGAAAACAAACCAGTTGGAAACATTGTTATTTATAAAGGTTAAAAAATACAAAATAAATATAAAAGATAGACAAAAAACAATATAATATTTTGAATCAGATCAAAAAATATACATGATTCCTTAGCCAGAAAATTCAAATCATATCAAATAAAACCTCCAACAAAGCTCAATAATTAAATCATGAATTTACCTTTACAACTATGACTCATGCCTTAATCTGGAAGTGCTCACACTGGTAAATAAAAAAAATTACAAACTTCAATCAATGTGAGTTTTTCCAAAGAAAATGAGCATCAAAACTAACATCCTAAAAAGCAATCTATAAAGGACATGGAAAAAAATTTCAAAACAACAAATATGAAGGTTGATAGAGTTTAACAATTAAATAAATCCTAGTTCTGCTACATCAATGGAAAGAGTGTCTCAACTTTGTAAAATATAATATTAACACCTAAGCTCAATTTCGTTCAGTCAGTCAATTTTATTTATTTTATTTACTTTTAACAAAAAATAAAAAAAAAATAAAACAAAGAAGACCATGAATTACTCCTCAAGAAAATAACATAACATCCACACAAAGATAAAGAATTATATGCCTAGAATCAAACCATGACAAAATTGGACTTTCAGCATGTTTAACTAATAAAGATTAAAACACATCAACATGTTTTGTAGACCAAAAGAGAAATAGTTGTATAACCTAATTAGCATAATTCACAAATCTAAAAGTAAATATTAGAAATCCAATACACAAATTGAAGGAAAAAAGAAAAAGAAATCTCCCTTAAATTAGCAAAAACTTTAGTCTTCCCTAGGGATCGGTTAGTGCCTTGTTGATTTTTTATTATTTATTTTTTCAAACTCTTCACAGACCTTTTAATTCCCACAACACTGTTCAGATTCCATAAAAAAATAGGAGTATGATGCTTTATTGATCATGACTCACATCAGCTTATAACTTTTGGGTATATCACTTGCATAAGATAAATGAAATTTTACAATGTTTTCTTGCCTACATAATACTGCTATTGAGGGAAATTATCTCTGGCAATCTCAATTTGGAGTTCAGCCTTCATGTCATGTACTTCTCAAAGTAGTTTTTAGTTTTTCTATGTAGAAATAATTTACAAAGTATATGAAGCTCAACTATTCATAAACTTTAGGGGTGTGAAAAATTAGGGCTTTCTGCTATATGAGAACAATAATTAGATTAAGTAAAATCATGCGAATGCAGTTAAAAATCTTGATCAAATTGAAGCACATATATAAGTAAATGTGTGTACCCTTTGCAATGTTGCATGAGTCTAAGATGGTGGCTGTGCGATGGTTGAGATAGGGAGTGGGGTTGCTGCAGTTGTTGCGATCGAGATGATGACAAAGGGTCACTAAGGAGGGAGGAGCAGAGACGATTGTGAGGAGTGTGGGTGTCTACGAAAAGGAAGAGGCAAATTTGCTGTTGTGGTCGTGGTAGAGAATTCTGTGTACATCAGCATGTTTTGTAGACCAAAAGAGAAATAGTTATATAACCTAATCAGCATAATCCACAATTCTAAAAGTAAATATTTGTAATCCAATACACAAACTAAAGGAAAAAAGAAAAAGAAGAAAAATAAATCTCTCTAGGAAAAAAGAAAAAGTAATCTCTCTAAGAAAAAGAAAGCCCTAATTTAAGTGTAGAAGATGGGGCGAAAATGGCCAAATAATGTTTCATAGTAGCAAAAGCAAAACAATTCCAAACCAAAAATTAGTATGTGAACACAGTTTACAAACCAAACCAATATAATGGACTCATATAATTTCCTAAAATCAGAATAAAATTCCAGATCAATATGAAGGACTCACAAATGTCAATGAAATGCCACTGCAAAAATAACATATGCCAATGAACAGCCATCTAAACTACAAAACAATGGAGAATTGGACAAAAATTTCAAACCAATATGATACGCCACTGTAAACTACAAAACCATGGAGAATGTAAACAACAAATCCAAACGGTTCATTTCCTCTTTTAGAATTCAAACAACATACAACAAAAAATCCAAATAACTTCTTCCCTTTCTTAGAAAAAGGGAAAAACACAACAGCGACCAAGAGGGAGCTGAAGGAAATTCAACCTAAAACATAACCAGACAAAGAACTGATTTAAGACAGAGAAAGGGAAAATTGAAAACCACAACCAGAAAATTGGAAACCAATTCATATACATAGATTGATTCAAAAATTTGCCCTAAAACTGAAGCCTCAAAGAATTGAAGAACTGAAGAAACAAAATAACTCTGATGTTGGGAGGGTGGGAGCCGAGGGAGGGTGGACAGTCGCAAAGATTGTTGTTGATCAATGGCGAGGGTATTTCTTTCCTGTTGAAACCACCGTCTCTGTTGGAATTTCTGCCATAGTTTTAATTAGGCAACCACCAAACAATAAACCATGAAACACAAAATAAAGCTTAACACATATATATACTAGAAGTATAAATGATGATAAATGAAAACATCGATTTAAACCATTATAGACCTCAATTTCACCAACAAACGACAATTTATCCAACTAAAACTTGAAGTATAGAGAGAGACAGGGAGAGAGGTACTGGAGAGCTCCCATGGGGGTTTGAAGCAGAGAGAGAAAGAGAAGACGGAGGCGTTAATGTAGAATTCAAGGAAGTTGATGATGATGACGGTGGCTGTGGTGGTGGTGCCAATCGAAGCACAGTTTCATGGTTTTCAATCGAAAACCCTAGCCTTTGGAACTAACCAACAAAACCAAAACAACAGTTTCGCGGTTCTCAATTGGAAACCCTAGCCTTCAGAACCAACCAATAAAACTAAAACACTGAAGCGAGGAGAGGCAGTAAATGGATTTAAGAGCAGGGAGTGGGAGGGTTGTGACTTGAAGCCATTGAGAGAGAAGTGTGGGAGGGGGAGAGCGACAAAAATCGAGTGAGAGAGAAAGAGAGAGGCAACGTTGGGAGCGAACGAAGATGGAGGGTATGAAAGAAGAAGAACAAAGAAGGAGAGAGAGAGAGAGAGAGAGAGAGAGAGAGAGAGAATGAGGGAATGGGGATGAGACGTGTAATAGAGAGGGAGAGAGAGATAAAAGAGGGAGGAGACGTGGGTGTGTGGGAGAGAGAGAGAGCATAGAGTGTTTGGGCGAGAATCAAAGCATCATCTGTGTTAGGACCCTACTTATTGTCAATTTCGTGAACAAACTTGGGTTTCATTGAGTTGTAATTTTCTTCTGTTTTTGGTCATCCTGCTCGAGCGGGGAACGTGGCGCTCGAATGGAGTTTCCACCATTGCAGTAGTTTGGCTTGTCTGAAAAAATACTGCGTGGTGTGATTTTACGCTCGAGCGTAAGTTCTTACACTCGAGCGGACTTCGCGATTTCAGCAGCTATAAAACTACAAGTTGCTCCAAATCTAGGGTATAATTTTTAGATCTTCTTTAAGAGTTTTAGGGTTTTCTTTTGGGGCTATTTTGCTGGTTTCCCTTGATGTTTGATTGAGTATTGAACTTATGTTTTGATAAGTACACATCAAGGAGTTTGGTTGTTCTTTTTTAAGAGTTCTTCTTCGGTGGAATTCGAAGAATCAAGCACAGAGGAGTTGAAGGAGTTTGATGTTGTGCGCAGTCGTTGATTCAACAATGGATGTTATGGATTCAACATCAATCTGATCAATTTCGAGACGAAGGTTGTGGTGAAAGATATACAGATTGTAGAAGACAAATTAACAGCGTTTTGGTAATTTGTTTGGTATATTTGTAATCTTTCTTTCTTCAGTAATGGATTGATTTATGGCGTTTCACCCGTGGTTTTTTAATCACAATTGGAGGTGTTCTAATAGTGATTTTTTTCACGTAAAAATCCTTTGTGTCTATTTATTGTTTCTGAAACAACAATCTAAACCACTTTCGTACGTGTTTGATAATTTAGATTGTGAATTTTAATTGGTTAGGAATTGGTACAATTAAATCTTGATCTAGTCATGAATCATTTAGGTTTTTCAATTGGTATCAAAGCGGGTCACTCTTTGTTTTTATCAAAACTATAGGAGTGTGATTTTGTGTGATTAGTGATATGGATTCAATTCGTGAAGATAACTCGACTCATAGACCTCCGTTACTTGATGGTACAAATTATTCTTATTGGAAAACTTGTATGAGAGCATTTTTAAAATCTATCGATGAGAAAGTTTGGCACTGTGTGATCTATGGGTAGAGTGAACTTGTTGTCACCATTGATGGTGTTGATATTCCCAAACCTCTTAATAAATGGGACGCATTCGGTTATCAAAATTCGAGTTTGAACAGTAAGGCTCTCAACTCCGTCCTTTGCTCCATCACACTAGAAGAGTTTCGTCGTATTTATACTTGTGAGGTAGTAAAAGAGACTTGGGATATTCTTGAAACTATTCACGAGGGTACTACTTCTGTTAAAAGGTCAAAACTTTAACGTCTTATCTCCACATTTGAAACTTTTTTTATGCGTGGTGATGAGGCGTTTGATGATTTTTATGCTAAACTTAGTGACATCGTGAATTCTTGTTTCACAATCGGTGAAAAAATCCCTGAAGCTAAGGTCATTGGAAAATTTTTGAGGTTTTTAACCTAGAGGTTCCAATCAAAAGTGACAGTTATTGAAGAGGCTCAGGATGTTGATACCCTTAAGCTTGATCAGTTGGTTGGAAACTTGCAGACTTTTGAAGCCCACTAGATTTCTAAGAAAAAACAAAGAGATAGTACTTACATGGCATTCTGGTCTACTGTTACTCAACCTCCTCCAAAGACAGTGGAATTTGCTCGTGGTCATAATTTGTATCGTGCTCCTACCTTTGATGGGAGTAATTACTTGTTCTGGAATATCAGAATGAAGATGTTTATGAGAGCGTACGACCCTGAGGGCTGGCAAGCCATTGAAGAGGATGTTGAAAGCATTGACAATCCGAGCAATCAGAGAGTTCTGACTACCATTCGTGAAGCAATTTCTGACGAAGAACAGCAACGAGTTGCTCAGTACACAAAGGCCAAATATGCATGGGACATTCTGAGTCAATTTCATAAAAGATGAGAGTCATCTTCACCACCATCTATCACCTTTCTTGCTTTAGTTGCTTGACTAGATGAGGTCTAAGAGAAAGAGGAGCAAAAAGAAGATGATGAAACATCAGAAGACAATAATGAGATTGATGGTGATGATCTACAACAAGCTTATGAAAATCTTTACGATGAATCTTTGAATTTGTCCAAGATCAATGACAAACTCACTCTCAAGCTTAAAGCATGTGAAAACGAGAATGTCAAGCTAAAAAGAGAAATTGCAACGGCAAACTAGAATGTCATCAAGATCTCTAATGACAGGCAAGACCTATGTGGAAACTTCTATCTTGTGAGACCAAAAAGAATGAACTTCTGAAAATATATGCCACATATGAAGAGAAGATTGAAAACCTTGAGATGTCACATGCTACATTGGAGGAGATGGTTGGTCAAAAAGATGAAGAACTCAGAGATGCTAGAGCCACAATTGCCATGTGGAACAAAAGTTCCCAGACATTAGAAGACATCCTTGGGTCTCAACAAATGGGTTGTGACAAAAGTGGTCTTGGCTATGGTAATGTGACAGTTCATAAGGGACAGACCTCTACATCACATGACCTGAAGACTCAAACAAAGGGAAAGCTGAAGGTGTAACAGGGTGATCTCTCTCTTCATCTGCCTAACGGGGGTAAGATCAACAAAAGCTAAGTAAAACCTGTTTTTGTTTGTCATCATTGTGGTAGGTATGGCCACATTCGTCCTTATTGCTTTAAGTTATTTGGTAAGGTGTCTCAAAAGGGTAGAAATTCTAATACTTTTGGGTTAGGAGACAAACTTATATGTCTAGGCGGAACACCAAGATTCATGAGGGTGTTCACAACACTAAGACATTTACCAAGACTGCCAGTCCTGATTTTGTTAAGACCAAAAAGATACGGATGAGAAAGGGTGACTTGACTTGTTTTGTTGTTCATACTTCTCTAAAAGCACATGACTCACACATGTGGTACCTTGATAGTTAGTGCTCTCGTCACATGTCAGGTGACAAATCCTACTTCACATCCCTTGAAAAATATGAAGGAGGAATTGTTACCTTTGATGATGGTGGCACTTCTAGAGTCATTGGTAAGGGCTCTATAAGTGTGGCTGGTCTTCCCAAGCTTAAAAATGCATTACTTGTTGATGGTCTTAAAGCAAATCTTTTGAGCATCAGTCAAATGTGTGATTCCCAGCATGAAGTATTATTTTCAAAAAATAAATGTGAAATTTTAGATAAAAAAGGGAATACTGTCATGCATGGGGTTCGCATATCTTATAACTGTTATGGGATTGTTACCACTAATGATTTCACTTGCCACTCAACCATCATAAGTAATATTGATCTGTGGCATCAAAGATTAGGTCACATGAATTTCAAAGACCTAACTAAGATAGCCAACAAAGAAGTTGTGAGAGGAGTACCTAAACTGGGTAAGAATATGAACCACGTGTGTGGACCATGTCAACTTGGGAAGCAAACTTGTGCTCCTCATAAAAAGGCGAACAACTTTATAACCAAACGTCCTCTTGAATTGGTTCATACGGATCTTATGGGATCCATTCGCACTGAAAGCATTGGAGGTAAAAGATATATTTTTTAACCGTTAATGATTTTACTCATTTTTCATGGGTAAATTTTTTAAGAGAAAAATATGATACGTTTGATGCTTTCCAAGCCTTAGTCCTTAAAATCCAAAATGAATAGGGTGTTTCTATTAGGCGTATCATAAGAATCCGAACTGATCATGGTCGTGAGTTTGAAAATAGTTCGTTTTCGAATTTTTGTGATATGTATGGAATTAAGCATGAATTTTTTGCTCTGATTACTCCACAACAAAATGGAGTTGTTGAGAGGAAGAACAAGGTTGTTCCAAAGATGGCTAAGGTCATGCTCTTGAGCAAGAAAGTTTCTTCAAAGTTCTGGGCTGAAGTCTTAAATACCGCCGTTTATGTTGTGAATCGTGTGTATTTAAGGCCCGACACTTTACAAACTCCATATGAATTGTGGAAGGGATTGAAGCCTAATGTAAAATACTTCAAAACTTTTGGGAGTAAATGTTACATTTTCAAAGATAGAGAGCTTTTGGGCAAATTTTACTCCCGAAGTGATAAAGGTATTTTTCTAGGGTATTTAACTACTAGTAGAGCTTTTTGTGTCTATAACCTGCGAACTTTATCTTTAATGGAATCGATCAATGTGGTTATAGATGACACATGTTCTCCTACTTCAGCGATAAATGAGGAAGAAAATGGTGAGTCTCCAATTTTGGATATTGAACCACAAAGCCAAAGAGAAGTTGAGGTCCAAGCACAAGAAGGTGAGACAGCACCAACTTCTCAAGTAAGTCAGAGTCTAAAGAGTGCACAAAGAGACACCATTTTTGATGCCTATGTCACCACAAGTCCAGAGTTCAAACCATCAGCAAGGGTGAAACTGAATCATCCAGCTCAACAGGTGATTGGAAGTGTCTCGAATCGAATGAAAACCTAAAGACAAATTTGGGAGGAGGTATCTCATATATGTTATGTTTCATTAATTGAACCTAAGAATATAAAAGAGGCCTTACTAGATGATAGTTGGGTCAATGCAATGCATGAAGAATTAGGTCAATTTGAATGTAACAATGTTTGGACTCTTATTCCCAAACCTAGAGACATGAATGTGATATGTACCGAGTGGATTTTTAAGAATAAATTTGATGAGAATGGTACTAAAATAAAGCTAGGTTGGTTGCTCAAGGGTGTTGACTATGATGAGACGTTTGCTCCAGTTGCATGTCTCGAATCTATTCGTATTTTACTTGGTGTTGCATGATTTCTTGGTTTCAAATTGTTTCAAATGGATGTGAAAAGTGCCTTTCTGAATGGGTACTTAAAAGAAGAGGCTTATGTTGAGCAACCAAAAGGGTTTGAGGACCCTAAATGTCCAAACCATGTCTACAAGTTAGACAAGGCTTTGTATGGGTTAAAACAAGCCCTTCGGGCTTGGTATGATAGACTTATTACCTTTCTTCTTGATAATGATTTTCAAAGGGGTAGTGCGGACAAAACTTTATTTGTGAAATATATGAAGTCTCATATAATTGTTGCTCAGATTTATGTTGATGATATTGTGTTTGGATCCACTATTGATCATCTTGTTAGATACTTTTCAGATTGCATGACACATGAGTTTGAGATGAGCATGATGAGCGAGTTATCTTATTTCTCAGGTCTTCAAATTAAACAGTCTCCTTCGGGTATGTTTGTTTCTTAGACTAAGTATGCCAAAAACCTTGTGTCAAAGTTCGGTCTTGAGTTGGCCAAACATGCACGCACTCCCATGAGTACCAGTCTTTACCTTTCCAAAGATTCCTCTAGTACTGATGTTGATCCTACCCTTTATAGGAGTATGATAAGGAGTCTCTTGTATCTCACAGCCAGTCATCTTGACATTGCATTTAGTGTAGGTGTTTGTGCCCATTACCAAGCCTGTCCTAAAGAGTCTCATTTGATTGTTGTCAAACATATCATTAAGTATGTTAATGAGACATTGGGTTATGGGATTTGGTTCTCGACCGACACTATAGCTGAAATCACTGGTTTTTCTGATGTCGACTGGACAGGGTGTGCTGATGATCGTAAGGGCACATCTGGGGGGTTGTTTTTACCTTGGGAATAATTTGGTTGCCTAGCATAGCAAAAAGCAAAATCCCATTTCTCTTTCAACTGCTGAGACTGAGTACATTACTGTAGGGAGTTGTTGTGCCCAAATGTTGTGGATGAAGCAAATACTTCATGATTATGGTATAGACCAAAACACTCTCACCCTTTTCTGTGATAACACAAGTGCCATTAACATTTCTAAAAATCCTGACCAGCACTTTCGTACCAAACACATTAACATTCATCATCATTTCATTCGAGAGTTAGTAGAAGAGGGCCTTATTGTTCTTGAACATGTACCCATTGAGCATCAAAAAATTGATATTATTACAAAACCCCTTGATCTTCGTAGGTTTGAGTTCCTTAGAAAGACCTTGGGTGTAGTGCTCAGTCACTAGGGTATTACTTGTTACTTGAGCGGGTGTGAATGATTGCTTTTATGTGTACTTGGATGCTATAATCTCATTTTCATTGATTCTTGTCATTTCTACATTTAGACTCATATGAACACCTCTCACGCTGCTTGCAAGATTTCATTCTTCTTTGTTCATAGCTCATTTTGAATGCCCATATTCATTGACTTTATGATCTTATTCTGTATACATTCTTGAGATAAACTGTTGTAGGGGTTTCTGCGCAAGTGATCAAAGTTCTCTATGAACCACTAACAGTGTATCTTTTACATTATTGGAGGAATTGACCTATATTGGCATATCATGGGTGATGTTGAGTCTCTTAACCATCTACCATCATTTTTTCACTTCCACGGTTCCTTCCTCAATTCATTGAAGTCCGAGCATTAGGAAAAGGCTACCTTAGAGGCACTAACCAGGCCATACTTATTGATTTCATACTTCTCTGGTTTGGTCTTCATACTTTTGAGTGTGCATGCCACCAGTGAGTGTCCACAGGAAAGAAAAAAAAAATTTGTTAAAAAAATGGACTCATTGATTGAGGAAGAGCCTCCGCGTTTACTCAACAAATACTCATTGATTTTTAGTGGTTTGACTTTTCTCTATGATGTTCAGTTACTCTTGCTGGAGGTACAACCATCCGATCACTACGAGGATTAACTCTAGCTCTGTGGCCTCTCAAGGATTGCACACACACACATTCATTTTGTGAGCTCTCATGATTGCATTTGAGTTGTGTATTCTTATGTAGCTCATGATCATTGATTAATTTTTATCTGATTTGCTCATGATTTTGTGCTTTATAATGTCAGCTTTGCAAGTTTACGGGTTTCATGGTTGGTGGATTATCCCATCTTAGTGTCACATTCTTGCTATTATGCTCACTTCTGTTTGTTTCAGGTCACATTTCCCAGTACGAGTTGGTTTTAATTGCTCCATAAAGGTGGTTTTTGGTCATTGTTGTTTTTCTTCCCCGCTCGAGCTGAAACTCTCACGCTTGAGCGTAGATTTTTTTCTTCTAGCATTTTTGCAGAGTTAACAAACTTCTGAGCGGGTGTTTTTAGCGCTTGAGCACATGATTCCTTGCTTGAGCATGGCCACGCGTGTTAAGGCTCACGCTCGAGCGTTCAAACCCTTACTTGAGTAGACTGGTTCGCTTTAAAAACCCAACCCTCGACTCTTCAGTCCATTTTTCCCCAAAATCCCTTCCTTTCTCCTAGGGTTTCTTCTATGGTGCCGTTCCTTCCTCTTGTAACTTGGATTGCCGTGCATGCGTGACTTTCCTTGCTTTTGTGTGCTCTTTTTCTATCTTAAGTTAGTCTCTTTCTTCTTCGTTGTTTTTTTATTTATTTATTGGTTTTTTTTTGGTATTGTTTTTTTTCTCTCAAGTGATTGAGGTACTTGGTGAAGTATCTTCGCCTCTGTGGTTAGTTGTTGTTCTTCACTTGTTCACACACTTTCACAGTGGGTTGTACCTATTGAGTTTCTTATGGGATGGTTCGGGCCTTCTTTTGTATGCAATGTGATTATAGTCTGTCTTTCTCTATGATGTTTAGTTTGGCGCTCTAATGGGTTCTGGGTTATTGGGCTTTGGTGTTGATATTATCACTGCCTGCTATTTTTTTGTGCTTTTCATAATGCCTATTTCTATTTTGTTACTAAATGTTACTCATTGGTTGTGTTTCTGCTCGGTTTTGCTACAAATGGATAATGTCTCCTAGATATTTGTCATTTGTTTTTAGTCACTAATGATTTGGTTACTGATCTTGGCTATTTGATTTTTATCTATTTGACCTCAATCCTAATGGTTTGTTTGTGTTTTTGGTTTTGGTTCTTGTCTTGGGTTGAAGGGTTTACGGTTGTCTCCTTTGGGTATCATTGGTTTAGTCATGTCCACTTCTAAACGTAAGAAGTCAATTGCCACTCGCCCTTCTTATAATGTCAACCGGTTTCCCTCGGCAGAAAAAGCCAAGTTGTTTAGAAAGTCTTACCTCTCTAGGACAGTTCATTTAGAGCGTAATGTACAACCAAATACTTTTGAGTCCATCCACATTCAACCTTTGTTTGATCCTTTGGGGGGAGATTTGGTCATTTCTTTCTCTGGCCGTCAAAATCTTGATTGGGTGCGGGAATTTGATTATAATAGTGAGGGGATTGACGATGTTGGCCCTTCTTTCAAGACATGGGTTAGGTCTAAGTCTATCACCATTACACTTGACCTTATTCGTGAGCTATTGGGTATTGGTCAAGTCTTTCTTTGTTACTATCCTTTCCCTGTTCGACCCACCTGTGATTTCAACTACGTGACCATTGCTTTCTGTGGCACGTCTCGTTCATGGATCCAGGGCACTTTGATAAAACAGAATGAGCTTCTTCCCCAATTCCGTTTACTCAATCTCATTGTTTGTGCCAACATCATAGTCATTACTCACAGCTACGAAATAAATCAAGAACAAGGTTTTGTCCTTTTTTGCATTGCTCACCATCATTCCATCGACCTTGCCACCCTGATTATTTAAAAAATGGTCGCTGTTTTTGTGCGAAATAACTTAGGTCTTCCTTACGGTTGCCTCATTAACTGCCTCCTTACCAAATTTGAGGTTCTTCATTTGATAAGGATGACTTTGCTTTTCCTACCCGCCCATTCACCAAAAAAACTGTCTCTCAGAGTCAGTCTTATGTTAGGGGGGTCCCTTTTGGAGTGGGTAGTTCTGGTGTAGGTACAGGGGATGCTTCTTTGGTTGAGGAGGTCGAGTATGACGCTGCTGCTGCAGGTGAGGCTGCTAGTGAGGGGGGGCAGCTTCCTCCAGTTCATTCTATCAAAGGCCAGCTGCGTCAGTTCAAGTAGTCCATGGTTTCACATTTTGATCACTTGGAGGGCCGGATGGATATTTTTGAGGCCTGACTTACTGATCTTGAGACTACCTCCAATGCCTGACTTACTGCATTGGAGGCCTTTTCTAGGCGCATTGAGGAGTCAGTTGCTCAGTTCTCCTTTTAGCTTTCCCAAATCTTGTCCCGCCTTCAGATGCAGCCACCTCCACAGCCACCAGCTCCGTGATGCTTGTTTTCTTGGCTAATATATTCTTTGCACAGTTTTTTTCTCTTGTTTTCTGTTTTTTTTTTTTTCACTTGTGTTTTCCTCCTTGACAAAAAGGGGGAGTAGATATTTATGGAGATTTTTTTGCATTGTAGTTATTTGGGATTTGAGGGCTGTGTTGGGTTTTGGGTGTAGATATGTTTTGATGTATGGAAATTGGGATTTATTTGAAATAGATCATGTTAGATATATATTTGGCTATTGTGCTTATTTTGATCTATTTGTCTTATCTAGTTCCACAGTTTTGGTTTGTATGGTTGTTTCTACATGTGGATTGTTCAAAATGTTCCTTCGTGTTTCATTTTCAAATTCAACTCTTGTAGTTTTGTAGTGGTTTTGTTGTTTTTTGTTTTTGTTAAAGTCAAGGCTTTTGTTTGTGTTAGTTAATGTGTTTAGTGGGTTTGTTTGATAGGAAAAATTGTTAGAAAAGTTTTGTCTAGGAATTGACAAAGGGGGAGATTGTTAGGACCCTACTTATTGTCAATTTCGTGAACAAACTTGGGTTTCATTGAGTTGTAATTTTCTTCTATTTTTGGTTTTCCCGCTCGAGCGAGGAGCGTGGCGTTCGAGCGGAGTTTTCACCATCGCAGTACTTTGACTTGCCTGAAAAAATACTGCGTGGTGTGATTTTATGCTCGAGCGGAACACGCGTTTTAGCGTCCCCGCTCTAGCGTCCATTCCTGCACTCGAGCGGACTTCGCGATTTCAGCAGCTACAAAACTACAAGTTACTCCAAATCTAGGGTACGTTTTTTAGATCTTCTTTAAGGGTTTTAGGATTTTCTTTTGGAGGCTGTTTTGCTGGTTTTCCTTGATGTTTGATTGAGTATTGAACTCAAGTTTTGATAAGCATACATCAAGGAGTTTGGTTGTTCTTCTGTAAGAGTGTTCTTCTTCGGTGGAATCCGAAGAATCAAGCGCAGAGGAGTCGAAGGAGTTTGATGTTGTGCGTAGTCGTTGATTCGACAATGGATGTTGTGGATTCAACATTAATCTGATTAATTCTAAGACGAAGGTTGCGCTGAAAGATATACAGATTGTGGAAGACAAATTGACAGCGTTTTGGTAATTTGTTTGGTACATTTGTAATCTTTCTTTCTTCAGTAGTGGATTGATTTGTGGCATTTCGCTCGTAGTTTTTTAATCACAATTGGAGGTGTTCCAATAGTGATTTTTTCCACATAAAAATCCTTTGTGTCTATTTATTGTTTCTGAAACAATAATCTAAATCACTTTCGTATGTGCTTGATGATTTAGATTGTGAGTTTTAATTGGTTGGGAATTGGTACAATTAAATCTTGATCTAGTCACGAATCACTTTTGTTTTTCAATCTGAATCATTGATATTTATCAGAATTCACTACAAGAAATTTAGGCTATTGTGACAAAATTTGGTGAAGATTTTTTTTTTGTCTTAAAATTTAACCCAAAGATGACGAAATATTAATTTTGTCGTTTGTTTTAATTTTTCTCAAAAGTATAGAAGACGAAAACAAAATTTCGTCTGCAAAAATGAGGCACCAATTTAATTTGCATTGGCACGAATTATTTTAGCTCATTGGAGATGAACATTTTTGTCACAAAATAATTTTTTTTTTTTGTGATGAACGTAATTCGTCGTCAATAAATTCCATACCTATTT
This sequence comes from Camellia sinensis, assembly GCF_004153795.1. Lineage (NCBI taxonomy): Eukaryota > Viridiplantae > Streptophyta > Magnoliopsida > Ericales > Theaceae > Camellia > Camellia sinensis. The sequence goes on along the minus strand of NW_021029930.1, from coordinate 210,957 downwards.
AACGATGTCGTTGCATATTTCCATTTATTAGGCGACAAATATATTTTTGTCTGGGAAAGATAAGTTATGGAAGACAAAAATATTTTGTCACTAATAAACACTCCATCATGCAGACAATGTCATTTCATCTTTTTATTAAATAGGCGACAAATATATTTTTGTCTTGGAAGAATAAGTTGTGGGAGACGAAAATATTTCGTCAATAATAAATTCTAATTGATTGCGTGACGAATATATTTTTCGTCTCATAAGGTTAAGTTGTAGAAGACAAAAATATTTCATCACCAATAATAAATTCTTTATTCTAGTATTTAAGGATACAAAAATATTTTATCACTAATCATTTCTCTTTATTAAAATGTCGTGGTTTTGTGTTTCGAAGCATTGAAATTGTGACCTCAAGAGATACACTCTAACGCTTATCACTCATTTTTATGTACACTGACCTTAAAGTCGTGACCCAAGAAGACACTTTCTACAAACCCTCATTTCTCTCTCGCACTTGAGTCTACTCCTCTCTCACAAGTATTGAAGTCGTGACTCAAGAAGACACTCTGTAAACCATTTCTTCTATTTCGCGCTAACGCCCTTCTCTCCTGTCTCACACATAAGCCCTTCATACATGCCAACATTGAAGCTGTTATCCAAGAAGGCACCCTATGGAAACCCACTATTCTTTCTCACAATGAAGGCCCCTCTTGCTTGCAAGCACTTTTTCTCATTGTCTGAACCAACTCTACCCTTTCCGTCTAGAACACCCATTTCAGAAAAATCGCAGGTCAAAACCCCTCTCCACAAAAAAAGAAAAAAAAAAGAAGATAATTAATGTAGCTTTTTTTTTTTTTTTGTGAGAAAAAATACAAAGAAACAAATAATAAAAAATTTGTAATTTTCAAAATTAATAGAAAACATTACCTTATTTAGTATGGAGTTTTCTATAATTAATTTTTAAAATTTGGTGATAAAATTTATTTTCATTTTAAAACGTAACCCAAACATGACCAAATATTACTTTTGTCGTTTCTTTTAATTCTTCTCAAAACTATAGGAGACGATAAAATAAATTCGTCAGAAAAAAAAGAGGTGCCAATTTTTTTTCTTGTTGGCGCTAATTATTTTAGCTCATTGGAGACGAACATTTTTGTCACAAAATTTAAAACTTTTTGCGACAAAAGAAATTCGTCACCAATAAATTCCAAACTTATTAGATGATGTCGTTTCATTTTCTTATTTATTTGGTGACAAATATATTTTTTGTCTGGGAATGATAAGTTATGGGAGACGAAAATATTTCGTCACCTATAAACTCTTCATGCTCGTTTTATCTTTCTGTTAATTAGGCGACAAATATATTTTTGTCTTGGAAGGATATGTTTTTGGAGACGAAAATATTTCGTCACTAATAAATTCTCCATGTGTCGTGTTGCATTTTGATTGATTGCGCGACGAATATATTTTCGTCTCATAAGGTTAAGTTGAAGGAGATGAAAATATTTCATCATCAATAAATTCTCCATCCCCACACAATGTTGTTTTTGTATTTTTGTTTATTAGGCAATGAACATTTGAGTTTGAGACGAAAATATTTTATCACTAATTATTTCTCTTTATTAAAATGTCGTTAGAAACTAAAAGGCACTCTCACCTTAATCACTTACTTTCACACACACACAAATACTAAAGTCGTGACCCGAAAAGACACCCTCTACAAACCCTCATTTTTCTCTCACACTTGAGTCTCCTCTCTCACAAGTATTGAACCTATGACTCGAGAAAACAATATTCTCTATAAACCATCTCTTCTATTTCGCACTGAAGCTTCTCTAATCTCTTCCACATTTAAGCCATTTGTGCATGCAAACATTATTATCCAAGAAGACATTTTGTGTAAAGCTACTATTCTTTCTCACAGTAAACCCCTCTCCACAAAAAGAAAAAAAAAATTAAACAAGAAAACAAAATACAAGAAATCTAGGATATTGTGACAAAATTTGGTGACGAAATTTTTTTGTCTTAAAATTTAACCCAAAGATGACAAAATATTAATTTTGTCGTTTGTTTTAATTTTTCTCAAACGTATAGGAGACGAAAAAAAAATTTCGTCTCCAAAATTCAGGCGCCAATTTCATTTGCATTGGCGCGAATTATTTTAGCTCATTGAAGATGAACATTTTTGTCATAAAATATATATATTTTTTGCGACGAACGTAATTCGTCACCAATAAATTTCCTACCTATTAAACGATGTCGTTACATATTTCCATTTATTAGGCAACAAATATATTTTTGTCTAGGAATGATAAGTTATGGACGACGAAAATATTTTGTCACCAATAAACACTCCATCATGCAAACGATGCAGTTTCATCTTTCTATTAAATGAGCGACAAATATATTTTTGTCTTGGAAGAATAAGTTGTGGGAGACGAAAATATTTCATCACTAATAAATTCTGAATGATTGCGTGACGAATATATTTTTCATTTCATAAGGTTATGTTGTGGAAGACAAAAATATTTTGTCACCAATAATAAATTCTCTGTTCTTGTATTTAAGGAGACAAAAATATTTTATCATTAATTATTTCTCTTTATTAATATGCTATGGTTTTGTGTTTCGGAGTACTGAAACCGTGACCCCAAGAGACACACTCTGACCCTTATCACTCATTTTCATGTGCACGGACACTCAAGTCGTGACCCAAGAAGACACTTCCTACAAACCCTCATTTCTCTCTCGCACTTGAGCCTACTCCTCTGTCACAAGTATTGAAGTCGTGAAGCAAGAAGACACTCTGTAAACCATTTCTTCTATTTTCGCACTAAAGCCTCTCTCATATGTCTCACACTTAAGCCCTTCATGCATGCCAGTATTGAAGCTATTATCCAAGAAGGCACCCTATGCAAAATCGGCTATTCTTGCACATAGTGAAGACGCCTTTTGCATAAGAACTTTTTCTTATTGTCTGAACCAACTCTACCATATCCGTCTAGAACACCCATTTTAGAAAAATCACAGGTCAAAACCCCTCTCCAAAAAAAAAAAAAAAAGATAATTAATGCAGCTATTTTTTTTTTTGTGAGAAAAAAAAGAGGAAAAATTAATAATAATTTTTTAATTTTCAAAATTAATAGAAAACATTACCTTGTTTAGTATGGAGTTTTCAATAATTAATTTTAATCTATACTTTTTTCGTGAACATTTTTTAATATTATATTTTTTTCTTTTTCTTTTTTTACTTTTTAAATCCCTTTAATTTAGATGAGGGCAAATTGCAACAGTTGTCCCAGTACTTTGGTCCTTGTGTCATATAAATGGTATGTGCCATATCTATATCTATCTATCTATCTATCTATATATATCTATCAGCTGCTAAGTGTGTTCGTGGCCCGACTTGAGGCAAAAAGGTTCAAGGCCTTGTTGATAGAGATGGAAAGCTTAACGTGCCTATCCCTCCAGAATTTCATGCACCGGTAAGGGTCTATGCCTCAAAACTAGCCTCAAAGATTGGTGTAGAAGTATGAACTCGTTTACCAAATCCAAGTGTTCGTAGGTGGAAGTATGTTGATGCCTCCGTTAAGGAGGCGATGTTTCAACTCTTGAATGTAAGTTCGTTGTCTACTCCATTATAGGACATTTTACTCATTTTTATAATAGGTTAGAAATTTTAATTATTTATTGTAATTATTTTATTTTTTATAAGAATTATCTATGACTTATCTATTTTTTGCAGGATCAATTTGATTTACAAGGAGACCCTGTTGATATAGCGAAGGCAATGAACACAAAATTTGGTCGGAGATTGAGTAACCATACCTATATGCTGCACAAACAATTCATGGAGCTGAAGGAGGCTAAAGGGGAGGAGTATGCAAGAAACCACCTACCGAAAAATGTTGATCCTACCAAGTGGATAGATCTTATTGATAAAAAGTGGAACACTAAAGAATTTCTGGTAACATTTTCATCTTTTTTATTATATCAGCGAAGAAAGAATTTAATTACAATAGGGAGAGATTCTAAAAAAACTAGAAAGAACACAATCAATTTGCTGTGAAATTCCATACGTCTTCTTTTCCCTTTATCTTCTAGGCATGTAAGTGGAACATAATAAAAACCAAATAAGTGGAAAAATAAGAAAAGGAAACTATTAAACATGGATTGAAAGGCTCACATAATAGGAGATTAATTTATGGTTTCTTAAAGTGCATCTTTCACATCATAGAATAAAGAACTAAGATTTCAGTTTCTATGATTGTATTTTCTATTTGTTCTTGGGTTTGGTCTGAAGTTTCATGATAATGGTAAGCAACTAGCTGAGTAACTAATACAGGGTATTGAGACAGAACTTTAGATTTGATAGAGTTGTGGAAGAAAGAAAGGGTTATGAGTTTGGTATCAGTAATCGTTCCATATCTTGTGAAATGTAAATGAATTTTTTCACAATCTATCTTGCCCATGCTTATATGCCTCCTATTTGTGAATGGTGTAAATTACTTGTTTTTCTTTTTTCACCCAAAAAAACCATCTTATGATGAAATCTCAACAAGTCCTCTAATCTATTTTTCAAAGAATTGAATGAAACTAGTGAATAATTTGAAATATCTTTTAAGTTGAAATCATAAATAGGAAAATGATAGAGAGGAACAATGCAATTTCTTTATTATCAAGCATTAAATTTGTTTTACTAGTGATACATTTCATTGTTATATTGGTTCATTATTCCTTACAGGAACAATCAAAAGCCAACATATTTGTCATATTAATGATACATTTCATTGTTATATTGGTCATTCTTCCTTATAGAAACAATCAAAGGCCAACATTACGAACAAAGAAAAGATGTATACAAAACATAGGTGTGGTTCTAGGTCAATCCCTGTCAGAGTATAAAAACTAGTACGTATCCTTGCACTTTCAGAATTATATTAGATTCTTAGCTTTATTTATTGAATCATTCTTCCTTACAGGAACAATCAAAAGCCAACATATTTGTCATATTAATGATACATTTCATTGTTATATTGGTCATTCTTCCTTATAGAAACAATCAAAGGCCAACATTACGAACAGAGAAAAGATGTATACAAAACATAGGTGTGGTTCTAGGTCAATCCCTGTCAGAGTAGAAAAACTAGTACGTATCCTTGCACTTTCAGAATTATATTAGATTCTTAGTTTTATTTATTGAATATTTGGTCTATCGAATTAGGCACGAGAAAAAAAGATGCTACCTGATCTAGTAGAGTTGTACAAGGAAACTCACTATAATGAGAAAACACATGAGTGGATCTCATCTCAAGCTCAGTGTAATTATGTGAGTATATATTGCAATTTTTATTAACAAAATTTTAGAATACTATTTGTTATAATCTTATTTAATTTTCTAATAATTATTTAATTTTTTTTATATTTGATAGGAAAATATGATACAGACACAGGATGATCACCTCTCACAGTCGGGATCAACCCCTTTGACTGCAGAAGAGTTGTCAATCAAAGTCCTAAAGCCAGGGTCTGGCTATGTGAAGAGACTTGGCATGAGACCTTCATCCTCTATTAGAAGGACCACTACCATATATGCTGAAACAAATGATTATGTGAAGTGCCTTGCGATGCAAATAGAGATATAGAAGGAACAAATACAAATGCAGAACAATAAAATAGAAGATCTTGAAGATGGTAGGAAGAAGCAAGGAGAGATAATAGTTGATGTTGTCAACATTTTGAGGACCAAAGGATTCACTGGACACTTTGGAAGTGAAGGGGACTCATCCACAAGTGGACATACTTCTTGGTAAAGTATCTTAACTTTAATATAACAAATTTTATAAAAGAATATATCTTTGAAGAATTAGGAAGTAATGGAAACATGCATATGACATCAAATTTGTATAAGTGCACGGGATGTATTAATTGTGAATTAGTCTAAAAAATATTTTTTTTTCTCTATACTTAAAGCTTTAAAAAAGGCCATCGAAATGCTAAATTATCACACAACCACAAATTTGTACAGGAACCAATATAAACACCTTAGGAGGGACCAATATAAATTGTATGAACTTACGGCACATTAATAGGATGCACCATTTGTGAATTAGCCTTAAAATTAAGTTTTTGTTCTCATAATCTCGAAAAAAGTCTTTTAGAGGGATAAATTGTATAATTGATCTAATTGTAAATTCATGAGTTACTAATGTTTTTAATCTTTTGTATAATTGATTAATAACTAAAGCTTTTAATTTATTTTTTTGCAGATTGGATTGGGGTGGCATTTTTGACATGCAACAATGATGTAATTTGCTTGAATGTTCATTTTTGTTTGATAAGGATACACATACTTTGTGGAGTTGCACTAGTTATTGTTGGGTGTTTGGTGGAATTGAACAAGTTATAACTTTTGGATATTTTGTGGATATTTCACTATTTTATTGTATTATGATGAAATTATTTGTAATGATGAATGGATATTTTCATTTTTTTTAATTTGTAAATGTGTTGATAACAAGTTAGGTTAAGTTGTGATTGAGTTGTTATATTCAACAGGTTTCAACATGAACATGGTTATATTTGTTGAACTAAAATTTAGATTTTGACAAAATAGGTATATAATGTGGAGAAAAATACTATGGAATTACTGACAAAATTTTTCATCCCTAAAGAAGGTTTTTTTCACTACTACAAAAATAGTTAAAGATCACACTTTGACAAAAAAAAAAAGATCTCACTTTTATTGGAAGTGTGATGAAAAAATTAGATTGATATTTTAATCACACTTAATTTGATTGAGTGTGATAATATTTATTTTTTATATCACTTTTCAATTAAGTGTGATCATATATATATATATATTTTTAATCACACATTCTAATTAAAAGTGTGATTATATATACACTACTACTTTTTAATCACACTTTTTAAACAAGTGTGACTATATATATATTTTTTAATCACACATTTTAATTAAAGTGTGATTGTTTATATATTTTTTAATCACACCTTTTAATTAAAGTGTGATTATATATACACTACTACTTTTTAATCACACTTTTTAAGTAAGTGAGATTATATATATATTTTTAATCACACATTCTAATTAAAGTGTGATTATTTATATATTTTTTAATCACACCTTTTTAATTAAAGTGTAATTGTATATACACTACTATTTTTTAATCACACTTTTTAAGTAATTGTGATTATATTTATATTTTTTAATCGCACATTCTAACTAAAGTGTGATTATTTATATATTTTTTAATCACACCTTTTTAATTAAAGTGTGATTATATATACACTACTACTTCTTAATCACACTTTTTAAGTAAGTGTAATTATATATATATTTTTTAATCACACATTCTAACTAAAGTGTGATTATTTATATATTTTTTAATCACACCTTCTAATTAAAGTGTGATTATATCACTACTACAAAAACAGTTAAAGATCACACTTTGATAAATGAAAATATCTCACTTTTATTAGAAGTGTGATAAAAAAAATAGATTGATATTTTAATTACACTTAATTTAATTGAGGGTGATCATATTTATTTTTTATGTCACTTTTTAATTAAGTGTGATTATATATATATTTATTTTTTTAATTAAGTGTGATTATATACTACAAGAAAAGTGGGTTTATGAGACGGAACTTTTTGCGACGGCATATTTGCGACGGCACAATTTGCCGTCGCAAAAAATATGACGTTTTGAGACGGCACAACTTGCCGTCGCAAAAAAAATGCGACTTTTTGAGACGGTACAACTTGCCGTCACGAAAAATATGACCTTTTGAGACGGCACAATTTGCCGTCACAAAAAATATGACTTTTTTGTTGTTTAAATTTCATTTGTGACCGAATATTTTTTTTCATTCCCGCTGTGTTTTCCCTCTTTTTTTTGTCATTCCCGTTCTGTAACCCCCCCAACCCAAACAAAAAATCCTCAATCTCAAACCACCCCGGCCAAAACCAAAAATCCCTAATCTCTTCTTACCCCCCTCTTTGTCTCTTTTCACCCATTTTTCATATTCCTCTCTCTCTTCTCTTTCTCTCTTTCACTCATCACTCTTCTCTGTCTGTCTATCTGTTTGTCTATCTGTCTCTCTTTCTCTCTGTGTGTCTCTCTCTCATCTATCTTTTCTCTCATCTCTTTTCTCTCTATATCTTTCGTTCATCACTCTTCTCTCTATTTCTCTCGTTTATCTCTATTCTTTCTCTGTCTCTCACTCTCTATCTTTTTCTCTCTTTGTCTCTCTCTTTTCTCTTTCTCTCTCTAACTCATCACTCTTCTCTGTCTGTCTGTCTCTGTCTCTGTCTCTTCTCTCTATCTCTCTCATCTATTTTCTCTCTCTGCCTCTCTCACTTATCTTTATTCTCTTTATCTCTCTCTCGCTCATCTCTCTTCTCTCTATCTCTCTCATCTCTTTTCTCTCTATGTCTCTCTCGCTCATTTCTATATATCTCTCTCGCTCATTTTTCTTCTCTCTCTATGTCTTTCTCTCGTTCATCTCTTTTTGTTCTCTTTCTTTCTCTTTTTGTCTATCTCTCGCTTATCTCTTGTTTCTCTCTCTTTTTCTGTCTGTCTGTCTGTCTGTCTGTCTCTCTTTCTCTCTCTATCTCTCACTCTTTTTCATAATTTTACTATTTTTTCTCTTTTTTTCTCTCTATCTGTCTGTCTATTTGTCTCTCATTCATTGTGTTCGCCTTGCTTACTCATCTCTCCCTTCTTCTCTATTTACCAAGCTATCTTTTGATTTATCGAGACACTACAAGAAAATGCACTTTTTGTGAGCACTTTGTCTTTCTATCGCTCATCACTCTGTCTCTGTCTCTATCTCTCTTCTCTATCTGTCTCTTACTCATTTCTCTCTCACCACCCATCTCCTCTACCACCTTCACCACTACTGTAAATGGCATTCCACTACACAACTACTACCACTATTGCCATTCCGCCTCTACGACTATTATTACTACTACCATCACTACCACTCCACTACCACAATTACTACTACAATTACCTCTCATCTACCACCGCTACTCTATCTCCTCTACCACTACCACAACTTCACCACTAATCTCATTCGATATCACTACCACCACCACTATTACCTCTTATCCACCACCTTCACCACTACTGTCGTTCCCTATCCTCTACCACAAAAAATTAGTTCCTGATTTTTAGTAACCCCCAATCTCCCCCACTCGGCCCGCCATTTTTTTTCCATTCCCGTTCGGGTTACCAAAAACCCCCAATCCTGTCTCTTTGTCTCTACCTCTCTTCTATTTTTCTCTCTCACTCATCACTCTTCTCTGTCTGTCTGTCTGTCTCTTTCTCTCTATGTCTCTGTCTCTCTTCTCTTTCTCTCTCTCACTCATCACTCTTCTCTGTCTATCTCTCTGTCTCTTTCTTTCTCTCTGTGTCTCTCGTCCATCTCTCTTCTCTCCATCTCTCTCTGTCTTTCTCTCGTTTATATCTTTTCGCTCTTTGTCTCTATTTTTCTTTGTCTATCTCTTTTCACCAATTTTTTCATCTTCCTCTCTCTCTTCTCTTTCTCTCTATTACTCATCATTCTCCTCTCTCTATCTGTCTCTCTCCCCCCTTTCTCTCTGTGTCTCTCACTCATCTATCTCTTCTCTCATATATTTTCTCTCTTTATCTCTATCTCTCTTCCTCATCTTTCTTCTCTCTATCTCTCTCGCTCATCTTTCTTCTCTCTCTTTTTCTATGTCTTTCTCTCGATCATCTCTTTTCACTCCCTTTATCTCTCTTTGTTTATCTTTCACTCATCTCTTATTTCTCTCTCTTTTTCTGTCTATCTGTCTGTCTCTTTCTGTCTCTCTATATCTCTTTCTTTCTCTGTCTCTATTACCTCTTTTCCAACACCCTCACTCCATCTCCTCTACCACAACTTCACCACTAATCTCTTTTGCCATCACAACCACCACTACCACCACCATCACCTCTTATCCACCACCTTCACTATTATTGCCGCTCCCTCTTCTCTACCACAAAAAATTAGCTCTTGATTTTTAACAACAAAAAAAATGGGTCACAAAAAAATATTTTTTATTGACCATAAAAAATTAATTTTATTTTAACAAACCATATTTTTTTATTAAAATATTACCTCTACTTCTACCAAATTAAAAAAAAATTCATTAAAATAAAAATAAAACAAATTTCTCTCTTTTTTCACTGACTCACTGGACAGCCCGCCCAAACTTTTCCCCTTTTTTTTCCCTCTGCCTTTTCGCCCTTTTTTTCATTTCCTTTCAGGTTTGTAGAGCCCCTAATTTCACAACACTGTTTCAAAATAGTGAGCAAACCTTAATCTGAGTGAGAGAAGATAGAGGGTTTGAAGACAGACTGGGGTTGAAGAGGAAGGGTTTCAATCGACGGCGAGACTGGTTTAGCAGCGGCGAGACGGTATGCTTCTTTTGACTCTTCTTTCGACTCTCTCATTCCAGTCGGTTCCTCTATCGACTGGGTTGAAATGGTTCCTCTATATCTCTATGTTGCTCCCACCGCCATAGCCATGGCAGCTTATTAGTGGTGGTGGTTATTTTCTGCGAGCATCGGTAATGTCGCAGACGCGGCAACAAGAGGACTCCAAGGGTTGTTCGCCATGGCCATACAAACTCCAGCCTTCACTTTATAATAGTATAGATGATTTTGTCTAAGAAGATGCATTGTTTAAACTGAAAAATATGTTTTGAATCCACCACTCTTTTTGGTATGTTTGCTACTTGACCTTATTTTGCTATTCCACCACTCTTTTTGGTATGTTTGCTACTTGACCTCATTTTTCTATTGAATTGTTTGGTCATTTGCATTTTTTAAGTTTTTGGAGAAAAAAAAAATGTTAGAAGTAGAGTTAGAAAACATCTATCATTTTCATATTGTTTTTAGTTTGACACAATTTTGAAAAATTTACAAAACGAGAAATTTTTTAAAAATTTTTTTAGGTCTTTATTAATTTCCAACATTTTGTACACTTTTTTGAAATTTTTTTAGGTCTTTATTAATTTCCAAAACACCTTTAGGTGAAGAAATTGATAGGTCCTCAATAAAGATATCATGAGAAAATATAGAGTAATCCTTATGACATTGATATAAGATTGTATGTTAGTTGAATTGTAAGTTATTCAAATTTGATTTGGAAACTTAACTAGTTTCAAAATATGTTTGAGGGTGGCTTGTTTACCTTTCTAGTTGAACTCAAATGAGCTTTTCTAGATGCTTTTGAGAAGGTTTGAACATGAAAAGCAAAAGTTGCAAGCTGTTATACAGACCACTAAGCATTCATTTCCACTCACAAATTCAGCTGCTTGCTGCATTTTCTCTACTGATGTATTATGTAGAACGTCTAGCTTTGATAGTTGGCAGGGCACTATTCCTATAATTGACAACACAAGTGTTTTCTTAGATATGGAGCTACTTCAAGAGCTGTCACAAATTGTTTTGGTTGATGCAGAAGAATTGCAACTGGTATGATCACTTATTCCCATTTATTCGTTGATTTGTCTAGTTGCACTGAAATCATCTAATACATCTCTGCTCACAATTTTCTTGAGTAAGCTGTAATAGCAGTGTGTACTCAGTGTATGATTCCTTAACTTGATGGTTTTCCTAGGGTAGACATGTGCTTTGCCTCAAACTATATGTGGTTACTTTGCTGATGGTACTGGTTTACTTTTGGAGGAAAATGGTATTACATTTTTAATTCAAATTTGTTTTAGTACCTGATCTTTTTTCTAATGTAGAGGTTTTTAAATTTTGGTTTTTGGAAAGTTTTATATGCTTCCCAGGTGAATATGATGTAATATTTTTGTAACTTGCTAATTTGTTTGGCTAGAATTGCAAAAAAGGGGAAAAGAAATCTAAGATAAATATTGTTTGCACTGCACTTTTTGATACATTACAATTACATGCTGATCATGAGATGTCAAAGGTAGTTGGGTGAGAGGTCACAGCTGAATAAGCCTGGATACATTGCAAAAAAAGGGAAAAGAAATCTAAGGTAGCTATTGTTTGTACTGCATTTTTTGATAAATTACAATTACATCCTGATCATGAGATGTCAAAGATAGTTGGGTGAGAGGTCACAGCTGAATAAGGCTTGATATAGCAGAATCAGAATACAATATAATAATTATTATTATTAAATTTTTTTGTTTTTGTTTTTGATAATGTTACAGCAGAATTTTAGGGGAGAGACCTAATCCCTCTGAATTAATATTGATAAAGAGATGCACCTGAACTATTTTTTAGGGATATTTCTTGTAATTAACTTTCTTCAGTGAGTATGATTCACCTTGAAGTTCCACTCATATTTGAGACCAAAAAAGAAGAAGAGTAGGCGAAGCTCTAAACCTATATTCAAATCTATCTTCTTACTCTCTTCAGCCAATTCCACTTTATGGTTGATTCATGTATTTCATAAGAACACATTAGACCTTGATTTGATCATATTGTTATTGTTGATTTTGGGTCATTAATATCTCAATTTGTTCTTTTGTTGAGTTATTCTTTGGTTTTCACATTTTATATGCAATATCTGATATTATCCACTATTTGGTGTTTGTAATTTATTAGTAGTTTGTGAAATTGCTTCGTGGGTATTGAATATTTGTCTTTTTTGGGTACTGTTGTGATGTGGGTATGTGATAATTTATCATGATTGCTAAAATTTTGTAATGTCAACTGAGGAGATTTATTGTCTTTATCAGAAGGGTGTATTGAAATGCATGGTTTTATTGATGATTTGTAGAAAGATTTCAACAATAATGTTGGTTAGATCTCTTTTTATTTTGAAAGTAGATCTTTGTAGTTCTCTTGTTTTAGGATGCTTTATGCCGATGGAGTATAGACAACTTGAATGCAATGCGCAAGGGATGGCAATAAAAACCATACCCAATGGTTATCCGTGGAGACCCTACCCAAAATATGTGGGTTTTCCCAATTTCTCTATGCATCAGGTCAGTAGGTGATCTAATGTAATTCTCCATCAGGGAATGGGTCGGGGATGGGTAGTCCCCAAAAAAATTGTCTCTTGACATGTATACTCTATATATATATGTGCATATATGCATTTATATACCGTCCTACCAATAACTCCACAGTTGTTCCATATTGTAATCTAGATGAACTAAGTTTAAATATTATAGTGTCATATTGGTTATTTACAGACCTGCAACTGAGATGGGCTTTGGACAATGCCCCCTTTTTTGTATTTGGAAAAGAGAGAGGGGCAAGAAAATAAAAGAAAGAAAAAGAATGTGGTTGACTTTTCCAACTAAAATTGCTCACAGTAGAAATACATTTATTGACTAGAATAGATTGCAATTCATTTATTGACTTTTCCAACTACAATTCCCCACGATTTCAATGTGGATTGCAATTCATTCAAGCCTGCTGCCTCTTTCACTTGATTTATATTCAGTTTATGTTTGACTGAAGGGCTTTCCATAGTTGCACAGCTTTTGTGCTACATCTGTTTTGGTTGTGTTTGCTTAGCTCCTACTTTTCCGGTCTCCTGTTTCATAATTTAATTGAGGTTCACTCTGCCATTCCAGCCTCTTTTTTGTTTCAAATTGAAGTTGTTTATGGGTTGTTGTTTGCAATATTGTAAGTAAAGGAATATGCTAACCTTGAAAATATGCCATTCCAACCTCTTTTTTGCTTCAAGCCTGTTGTACACGGGATATAAATATCTTAAATTTTTTATTCCTATTGCATTCCTTGCTTTCACAGTCTTGGTGCTAGTTAATTATACCAATGGATCTTTGGAGCATTCTAATTTAACTTATAACAGCATAGATAAGTTTTCTATCTCAAACATTCCAATTGGATCACATAGGTAAGCAAGACTTTGTGCTAAATTTGCTATATATTTTAAGTTACTTTTTTCTTTTGCCATAAATATGCTGAATTGGTTTGGTTTGGTTTGGTTTGGAATACTTGCGATGGATGGAAAGGGTGTTTGTTGCACGTTGTCTTTAACTGAATGGAATGAAATCACTTTGATTGAGGAGCTTTCTTTCCTAGTGAAATAGGATGCAGGTGTAACATGCAGTGTTGCAATTCAACCTTGTCGTGGTTGATACTGGCTAGATCTTATTGCTGCCTCTCATCGCTTGCCATATAAGAGTGAATGACGATGTCTCTATGCTCCAGCATTATGATAATGTCTACAAGATCAGAAGTGCATGCTTAGTGACTTTTGATGATCTATAGAGCTCTTTTCTCACTATTTCCTATTTTTTTGTCCATCAATTGCTACAAGGTGCATACTGTAGTTTCCTTCTCTTTCACTTTACTAGATCTTAAACTTCTGTTTCAGTTCCTCATTCTCTTATTGATGAATATACTCAAGCAGGTTATTACTTTATTGGTTTACATTGCTGAATTATTGACTAAATATATTTCAAAAGCTTTCAAGCATTGTTCCAATATCGACATATATATTAATGAAATCGGATCTGTGTTTACATTATATATCAAGATTCTTTTGGTTTCTCTTGATAGAATTATTAGTTATCTAGTAAATGAACTAATAACATGTAAACGTCTAGCTAACATGGACCTTTTGCCTTGCTGTAGTTAGTTCTTTCTTGGCACATGAAGGCTGCCACCATGTGTGAATTTTCCAAGCAGGAGTTCATTGGTGGTTTACAAGCTCTTGGGTAACTTTTTGTTGAGTTGTATTCGCTGCTTATTCTTAATCAACAAAACCAGCCTTGAACCATTATGATGTCAACTTCACAAAGTTTTTATTTTTTGATATCAGGATAGATTCACTGGAGAAGTTCTGTGACAGGATACAATTTATGCATTCTGAGCTGAAAGATGAGCGGATGTAAATGTGACATTGTTTTTCCTTCATTAGTTGCTACTTGCTAGTAGTTATAAGTTATAACTCATGATTTTTCTATTTTTTCATATGTCATGTTGCTCATCACAAAGTCAGTTCAAATGCTGTCTTGATGTTGAACTTGAGCCCTCTATGAGGAGATTGATTTTATGAACTTTAGAATTTCCACTATTTTGTTACTGAACTAATCTTCAATATGGTTGTCTAGAAAAGTTCCGTGAGATCTATGACTTTGCTTTTGGCTGGGCAAAGGAGAAGGTATGTGTAATAAGCATAAAGACTTGGATTTACATTTCTCATTATTGGTTTTCTGTCGTACTGTCAAAGTTCCTAGAAGATATATCAACCTTGGTATAATTTCTCATGAGGTGGTATGCCATGTTCTATTGATGATATACCCTTGTAATGATGCCCGCCTTTTCTGTCCGTATTGTCTTGGTGGATAGTTTTTTATTAATGACAATTAATTTGACTCGGAAGTATATGCCGGCATATGTGCTAATGCAATTAATAGACATTAGTTCTCAGACATGACCTATGTATCTAGAGCGAGAGTGAGAGCGGACAATATATATATATATATATAAGGAAAATGCTAATGACCGCTCATTGGGTGGTCATTAGCTTTGATATAGGTGTAAAAAGTGTATTGAAAAAGTGTATAAAAATATGTAAAAATTTGTGAAAATATATGAAAAGTGCATTGAAATTCTAACTATAATGACATTTTCTTCACCTTAATGACAGCCCATAGCATGACCCCATATATAAAGCACAGGATTGAGAATAAAAATTACTGGGTAGCTTCAGAGTTGATCAGGGTATGGGTTTAATTAGAAAAACATTTTTATTTTATGACAACCCAAACACAGTCATATTGTCCAGTCATTGTTTTGCTTACAAGTCTGTTGGAAGTGGTTTCAGTTTTGTTTTTGTATGGTCCAGATCGTCGGTGTTCCCCACTAGCTGCTTCAGAGTTGGTCAAATGTTTAAAACCTTTGTGGAAAAACACATTTTAACTTCTACCTAGAAGTAGAAACCTCTAAAAAAACAGTTGAGGTCTTTAGTTATAATGTGGGAGAAGCATGGGACGCAGCACTAGAGGATTAAATCCATGAGTTGAAGTAATTTTGTTTTGCAATTTTAGCTTAGTCTAATCACATAATTGACAGTGTTTTTTACTGTAATGTAAAGCGTCAAATGCATGGATTGGTGGGCTATCCCCCTCCCCCCCCCAAACTCATCAGATTAGGTCCTCAAAGGACATGACTGCAATTAGTTTCTTCTTTCTGTTTGCAAATGAAAATCATAATCGGTTCTCCGAAGAGCAATTGGAAATGGATGCTTTTTCTGGTGATGTCAAATAGATATTTCATATTTTGCAACTTTGGGATATGTGGAATACTCTGCAGTTGTTGATTTTCTTTGTCAATCGCAGGGTCAAAAATCTTTGGCATTGGATACTGCAATCGGGATGTGGCAGTTGCTTTTTGAAGAAAAGCAGTGGCCATTGGTTGATCACTGGTGCCAGTTCTTGCAGGTAGCCTAATGGAACATATGTTTGGCAATTTTTAAAAATTTTCTACAAATTTGCATGGGAGCTAGTGAATTATCCTAACTTGTGATGTGTATTCGGTAATCATTAATTCATATATTCCCTGAGTATTTCCTGATTTTTGCTAATATTGTGATGCTGGATGGAAGAGAAAATTGAAACCAAAAGAAAAAGAAAAGAAAATAACGAAACTGAACAATAGCAATTCTCCAAGCTCAATCTTATTCTTCAATATCAATTCAAGTATGACAAATTCATTACATAGAAGCCTATTTATAGGCATCCTACGAAACCTTAATTGAAGTTTCTAAAAATACTCATTACGATAGGATTTACAATATGAAAATCCTAATTTAATAAATGAAACCCAATAAATCATATATAAGAAAATAATACTAAAGTAAATCCATAATCTTCAATTTATGCTCATCCAATGTCTTCATGTTCCTCGTCACATTGGTCTATTGATGTCATACAAATTGGCCACCCATTAGCTCTATAAGAAGGTTTGGGGTTATTGGAGTGGGGAAAGGTTCTAGTTTTCTCCCTTCATGTTGAGTTTCCGTTACTGGAGAGACAAGCTCTCCTGGAGGGGCTATGGCTACAGAAGTGTGATATGTTGTCACGACCCAAACCCGGCCCTATGGGTTTAGTACCGTAACCGGCCAGTAATCCGAGATTACCGAAGGCCTGCAGACCAGTAGTACAGTAAAACAGAGTACAGGGCCTGGCGGAAGCCATTACAGTAAATAAATAGTGTCCATTGAGCTGTGACAGTCTGTATGCCAAAAAGATTTTTCATGCATTCACATATATGAACAATACAGTCTATACAAAATTTACAGTCACACAGTACAGGGACCTAATCCCTTGATAACAGTACGGTTAGCAGTTAACAGTCTATACAGTGATCCAAACAGTATGGAGACAGACGGGGCTTGGTGAGATGTAAGAGTTTGATCAATTGATTAAAACATCTAAATTTGAATGATTACCCATCAATAAATGCAACTAGATTTTTTGTGCATTTATAAGCAATAAAAGAATCAAGAATACCATTTACTTATTTAGGGAATGAAGAGAAGTGTAGAAAAAACAAGCTTGGGTATTAAACTTGGATTAAGGGTCACTGCTGTTTTTGAGGTTTGTGACCTTACATAATGATCAACTGGTTAACCATCAAAACCTTCAAGGGTCTCCTCATTCTTTTTGTTTAACAAGAGAGAAGAATATTTGTGCCCACAATGAGAAATACACAATATGGTTTTTTTTTTATTTAAATAATAATGTTATACTTATCAAAATTTTATATTATATTATGTTTATCATTTTCCTTGTCAACCATTATTAGTATAATAGGTCTCACTACATAATGTATTTTTTAACAATGTTACATCTCTTAAATTGATAATAATGTACCACTGAGGTCAAACTCCACATGATTGAATGTTTGACAAATTAAAATTTAACATTTGTCAGACACATCATTAGGAGGTGATTTTTAAAAGTAATAAATTAAATTTTCTAAACATTTTTTTGTATTTTCGATGCAGTGCCAACAGTTAGATGACACATTAGATGGTAGAAAATAATTATTGGAAAATTGCTTTTTGTTAATTATTGTGAATGGACTAAATTACCCTTCTAAATTCTTTAGGAAATCTTGACTTTGGCAATTTATATCTACTCAGGGAAAATTATTATGAGAATAAAACTGTCATTTGATGTGTGTGTGTGAGAGAGAGAGTGAGAGAGAGAGAGAGAAGGTAAAGTGCGATCCTTTTCCGATGTACCAAAAAAAAACCAAAAGGTAAAGTAAGATGAATTTGGATGCAGCAGTGTATGTATCCTTCTTCGCCATGATGTCATCCAGAGTTCATTTGGGAATTTATTTGGGGATAATTATTTAATAATTTTAAAGTATGGACACTTAATATTTTATAATATTATGATTGGAGAAGAAGTTAAGTAAGATATTGTGTTCAATGATTGAGGAATATGAAAGGATATATTGAATGATGAGAGATTAGAGAATACAGACACATGGTACTCTGAAAATATTTAATAATTTTCTTTTATTTTCTTACTATCTTTTTGGTTTTCTTTTTTTTCTTAATTAAAATGTGAAGTGAAAGCATAAAAAGTATTCAGAAATATTTTTTTTTAATTTTTTACGAAAGTCATACAAAAAATAAAGAGAAGGAAAATAATTGTTGATTTTTTCATATGATTTTTGACTAAAATTTCATGTATAATATTTTTTTTTTCTTTTTAGGTCTCTCACGGTATTCTCAAGTTTTTTAGATCCAGGACTAATCATGAAGCTGTTGGGCGCATATGCGGGGTCCTCTCCCAAGAGAGTTTGCTGCATCCACAAAGGCTCGAACTCAAGACCTTTGCTTAAGCGACTTAACTCCCTTTCCACTTAAACCAACCTCCATTGGTAATATATTTTCTTTTTCAAACCTTTGGTTGTGCCCTTTGTTAATGAGCTTATCGCATGGTATTTGAACAATAGCAATTCTCCAAGCTCAATCTTATTCTTCAATATCAATTCAAGTATGACAAATTCATTACATAGAAGCCTATTTATAGGCATCCTACGAAACCTTAATTGAAGTTTCTAAAAATACTCATTACGATAGGATTTACAATATGAAAATCCTAATTTAATAAATGAAACCCAATAAATCATATATAAGAAAATAATACTAAAGTAAATCCATAATCTTCAATTTATGCTCATCCAATGTCTTCATGTTCCTCGTCACATTGGTCTATTGATGTCATACAAATTGGCCACCCATTAGCTCTATAAGAAGGTTTGGGGTTGTTGGAGTGGGGAAAGGTTCTAGTTTTCTCCCTTCATGTTGAGTTTCCGTTACTGGAGAGACAAGCTCTCCTGGAGCGGCTATGGCTATAGAAGTGTGATATGTCCAGCATGAACTTCCAAGCAAAAGCTTTGAATTTTAGCCCAAACAACTACATATGAGTTGGCAAATTTATGAATCCTGATGAAGCGAAAGTGTGTGATGCACCAGGCTAATGATGTTAGTGACTATGCTTGATTATAACGGCTTCCTTTTGCATAGAGATACGAAAGGTATGGAAATCTTATGGTATAATTTTTAAGGGGAAAAAATCATGATTTAGTTCATTGCTCGTTTCTTCATGTTTTATTAATAGTGTTTTTAACAAAATTTTTGTATGGTTACTCGCTCTTTTCTCGGTTGCTAAGAAACTTGTCATGATTTCCAATAGGGTATTATTTACTTTATTATGCTTGTGAATTTGTTCATATGAGTTGTTGAAGTTTGGTTAAAATTACTAGTTGAACTCCCTAGAATCTGCCTTCATTTGACTTTTTCAGATTTCCATCTAACATATATGTCAAATTTTCTGGTTTGGTTGGAACTCAATTCGTAGACAAACATGCATGAAATGGGTAACTGTTCTCTTCTTTTTCCTCCAAAGGTGCAAAAGAAAATACAGCCTCTGCATCTCCAAAACCTCCTGTTGCTGGTGATAATAACTGCAATGTATGTACTCCCTCCCTCAAAAAAAATGGAGTAAATTCTTGAGTTTTTATTTATTTATTTATGGGTACCTAGAATTATGGTTCAACAGTAATAATAATATACATATACAAAAAGATCGTACACAAGCTGTATTGAGATTTATCATTTTTAAATACTGTGCTCATTAGTGACCTAATTGCAATGTCATTGACACTGAGCTGCTATGGCATCTAATTGTTAACAGGGAAGTTACTTCCAAAAGGATTAATATCAAGCAGAAATGATTAATGTTCCTATTTTGGTTTGTTGAATTAACTTTTTAGTTTATTCATATGCATCAGCGGTTTCTGGATTAATTTGTGTTTTTATTTTTCAGGTCAGAAATTTTTTGGAGATGCAAAATATGGTCCAAGAATTAAAGAACTTAGTTTTTTAAGTTTTTTCATTTTTTAATATATGTAAGCACAGTTAATTTTTTTTTATTTAATTCTTTTGTATATACTTTTGAATATTTAATTTTCATTTATAAAATATATGACGTTATTCTATTCAATATGTGGTTATTATTCAAAATATAGTATATAGTGTGTATTACATTCTTCAAATGTGCATACAAAAATAATATTAATTATTTTTCAAATATGTCGAATTCTTTTTTTATCACAGATTTTATTAGTTATCAATCACACTTAAAAAGATGTGATGTAAATGTTATTAATCACACTTAAAAGGTGTGATCTAAATGTTATTAACCACACTTAAAAAGTGTGATAAAAAATGACCATTTTTAATCACACTTCCAAAGATCACACTTTAAAAGTGATCTAAATATTTTTAATTGCACTTAAAAGGTGTGATCTAAATATTTTTAATCACACTTAAAAGATGTGATCAAAATATTTTTAATCACACTTAAAAGGTGTGATCTAAATATTTTTAATCACATTTAAAAAGTGTGATCTAAATGTTATTAAGCACACTTAAAAAGTGTGATTAAAAATGACCCCTTTTAATCACACTCCCAAATATCACACTTTAATAAAACTTAAAAGGTGTGATTAAATAATATACATCACACAAAAAAAGTGTGATCTTTATCTGTTTTTGTAGTAGTGTTTTGTCTCTTATTTTGCTTAGGTGGATGATTAATTTTGTCATGAATTATTTATTTCGTCACTAAATGAATTTGTCATAACAAAAAATATTGTCACATTTTGTCATTATTACCCTCAATGTGTGACGAATTTTTTTTGACATTATTTCATCATTTTTAATGATGAATTTGTTTTTGTATCTATTGGTAGCTTCTTTGAAAAAAAAATTTCGTCTTCGTTTGTATTAAACGTGACAAAATTATTTCGTCTCTATTTCTTATATTTATGACAAAATACTTTTGTTTCTAATTTCTTCCTTTAATGACAAAATATTTTGTTGCTAATTACTTACAAGTATGTTCTCAACAGAGTGTATTGGAGGCAAAAAAATTCGTTACAAATTTATCATTTTTAATGATGAATTTGTTTTTGTCTCTATTGGTAGCTTTTTTGACAAAAAATTTTCGTTTACGTTTATATTAAACGTGACAAAATTATTTCGTCTCTATTTCTTATATTTATGACAAAATACTTTTGTCTCTAATTTCTTTCTTTAATGACAAAATATTTTGTCGCTAATTACTTACAAGTATGTTCCCAACAGAGTGTATTGGAGACAAAAAAAATCGTCACAAATTTATCATTTTCAAAGACGAATTTGTTTTTTCGTCTCTAAGACCTTTTAGCGACGACGCTTTGGCGATAAAATGGGTGACGAAAAATGTTCGTCGTAATTAGTTTGGGTGACGAAATATATACATTTTGGGACAAATTTGTTTCGTCTTTAAATTCCAAATTTGTTGTAGTGATTGATCTGAGCCTTTGAAACTTAATGTATCTCTGATACATTTTATATATTTTCAAAAATCATCCTGCTTCATTATATATATATATATATATATAATAATAATATAAGAAAATTTTAATTAAAAACTCTCTTTCAAGGGTTTTCTCTTGTGAGAAATCCCATTAAGAGTTTGAAATTATTGTGAAAATCTCTAACTATTTATAAAGAAAAAATTCTTCCAAAAAACTTAAGAAATCCATGTGGAATTCAATCAAATGTATTGGACAGAGACTTGAAATTTTGATATCTCTCTAAAATTTTTGCTCTTTTTTCAATCAAATTATTTGACTTAAAATCATATAGAGGGAATATTCAAAATTTGATTTTCTCTTCCAAAATTAAAATTAATAATATTTTAAATTATTATATTTTTCAGTAAAAAAAATATTGGAAGAAATATTTAAGATAATTTAATATTTTTCATATTTTTAATTTATAATTTTATTACTTTTATTTTTATTTAAATATAATTTTATTATATTTATTACGTCATGATTCAATTCCAATTCAACTCAACAATTGAACTAATAACCCGTTCACTCAATCTTTTTTTGATTCGTCCACCGATCTAATTTTTAAAACATTGATTCAAACGTTGATTGCCTTTGCAAAGCATTTTTGACCTAATGTTTTCATTATTTTGTTGTATTATGGATCACAAGACCAATCATTGGGCTATTCGTTGTCTCTTTCTATTGAGAATTTCAACTCTCCAATTAAAATAAAAATTAGTAATATGAAAAAAGACAATGCATGTGCATCATTTATTTCGCTTAATCTCGCAAGTTGGTTACAGCCATGTTTTAACTTTTATAAATTGCATATATATACATTAATTTAAAAAGACTCGTGCAAAGCACGAATTATTATTATAATACGTTTAAGTTTTATATTTTAATAATTTTTTTTAAATTAAAATATTATTTTATGAAATTAAATAAAATAAATCATTAGATATATGATAGAATTATGTAATATGATATACATCTTTTTTTGATTTGTTACACCTAATGATGTATTCTTTTCGAATTTATAAAAAACATAATGGTGTATAGCTTTTCTCAACAAATAAATATAAAATAAATGTTAAGACAATTCTCTCATCTAAAAAAAAAATTACTAAGATAATTCGCTGAACTAATAAAAAATCAAAAGAAAATATATATATATATATACAAATGACTAATTTTATTACTACATAAATCATACTCGCATAACAAATGACCAATTTTATTAATAAATAAATCACGATGTAAATTAACAATTTTTAATGATATGAAAAATATTTTTCAGTTAATCATTTTGTTAATAAATAAATCATTAAGCCAAGTAACTATTTTTAATGATACAAAAAATAATTTAGATAATTTATTATTGTATAGGAGAATAGTTTTTTTTCCCCTGAGGATTGTGTTAAATTAAAATTTACAACAAACGATAGTTGTAATTTCTAGTATTATAGGACCAATTCATATTTTAAACAAACTTTATGGGTGTATTTGTAATTTGTTAAAAAATAAAAGATTTATGTTTCATAATTGATCAAGAATGTTTGTGTGATTAAAAAAAAAAAAAATCCCGTTGCATAATTGACTAAGAATATTTGCGTAATTACGAAAAAACGTTCACTCAACATATATGCCACCATTAGTAAATTATGCAAAATGAAAGAGCAAAATCAGAAACAAAACATGAGCTCAAGCAGCTAAGCGGTTTATATATATATACTAGTTTATAAAGGCCCATGCAAGGCATGGGCTACTATTACAGTATATTAAGTTTTTTATTTTGATAATTTTTTGAAAATAAGAGTATTGCTTTGTGAAATTGAATAGAATAAATTATTAGATATATGATAGAATTATGTGGTATGATATATATAATTTTTTTATTTGTTATACACCAAATGATGTAGACTCTAATTCTATTACCATATCATTATGGGTGAATTTATGAATCTTTAACATTTCTTGTAAATTTATATATAAAAAAATTATGGTGTGTAACTTTTCTCAACAGATAAATATAAAATAAATACTAAGATAATTCTCACATCTAAAAAAATATTAAGATAATTCATTGAGCTAATAAAGAAACAGAAGAAAATACATATATATATATATATATATATTTACACAAATGACTAATTTTATTAATATATAAATCATACTAACATAATAAATGAACAATTTTATTAATAAGTAAATTAATAATTTTTAATGATATGAAAACTATTTTCAGTTAACCATTTTGTTAATAAATAAGTTATTAAGTCAATTACTAGTTTTAATGATATGAAAAATATTTTTCAATAAACAATTTTGATAATTTATAATAGCATAGGAGAATAGTTTTTTTTTTTTTTTTTGAGTATTGTGTTAAATTAAAATTTATAACAAAAGATAGTTGTAATTTCTAGTATTATAGGACCGATTCATATTTTAAACAAACTTTATGGGTGTATTTGTAATTTGTTAAAAGATAAAATATTTATATTTCATAATTGGCCAAGAATATTTGAGTAATTACGAAAAAACCTATTTCATAATAGATCAATAATATTTGCATAATAACGAAAAAAATTTCACTCAACATATAGACGACTATTAGTAAATTAATCAAAATAAATGGAAAAATCGAAAAGAAATATATATAAGAGATATAAGCCCTACATATATATATATATATAAGAAATATATATATAAGCAATTCTTATATATATAGATATATATTAAAAGTAATGTTATAGACTTACAATTTGAATTCTTAAATTTGTTGGAAAAAATGGTTTAATATAGGCATATTTTTTAACCCAAAATTGAGTGGGCCCCATACATCTTTTTAGGGTGGGTCCGAAGAGGTGATGAGTACCTTGCCACGTGGCAAGTCACACAGTGAAGACGGAACGTCAAAACCATTTATGAGTGAATGGGAAGTTGATGTCGTTTTCGGGTCTAACATTAATTTTTTAGATAAAATTCTTTTGAATTTTTTCAATAAGAAATTATTGTGGGAATTTAATTTAAATCTAAATTCAAATTTTTGGATTCCTAAAGTGGTTTCCTAAAATTTGTCAAATAGATTAATATTTATATTCCAAACAGGTTTTATTAAATCTATTATACTATTGGCTTTATTTGATTATCTAGTCTAATAGTTTAATAATATTTATATTCCAACAGTTTAAGTCTCCTTTGGCTACTTCTTCAAATTGTTTGGAAGATATATAATTGTTCCTGTACAACGGGCTAAAATATATTGAAACAGTTGCAAATTGTTTGAATTTTGAATGACATCTGTTCATTTCAAATATCATCTGTTCACTTCTTTATGTACCTGTTCCGGTCTATTAAATACAGGACTTGTTCATCAAATGTGGGGTGAATAAAAACATCCAGAAAAATTCTTTGGACAGATTGAAATCTGCACAGTTACAGATCTGTCCAGTTCCCAATCTGTATCTGTCCTATAACAGTTTCATATCTGTTTGGCAGTTTACATGCCTGTTGGGACATAATTTTGTGCCTATAAATACCATCATTCCAACAGTGTTTTTGGTTCGAAAAAACAGTCTGCAGATTGTCTAAATTGCAGTCCACATTTTATTTGTGCATTATTCTTCATTTTAGTTTTAAAATAAAAGAGAGTAAGAACACAAGGTTCTAGTTCGTCGTACAAATTTCTGTGGAGTGCTACTACAAGTTTGTGAAGATCATTGTATCCTGGGAGATAGACGCCACTCAACCGTAAGCACCGTAGCGGGGCGAATCTGTCTTAAGGACAGAGTGTCACACACTCGACTTGGTCTTTTGATTTTAATTCGGTTCGATAAATAAATCCGGTATGTTATTTATTTAATTTGTTTGAATTTATTTCAAGTTATTCTATTTACACAGAAGATTGGTCTAACAATCTTAAGACAGATTCGAATTATTCTGTTTACAGAATTTTTCGTTTGTTTTCCTTTTTCATTCTTCGTTTTTAAGAAAATTATTTTCTGTGGATTTACAAAATAATATTCTGGTTGGAAAAACAAAAAGTGATTATATGCTATTTGACAGATAGTAGTAATATACTGTCTCTTTTCTTTGACAACTAGTAGTACGATACTGGTGTCATTAACAGTTCAGAATATATTTTTGTGGAATTTTTTCAAAAATTAATTTTGGGTTTAGAAATTATTTTCTGAGTTTTCATTAATTAAAATTCTGTTTCTGTGTTTTAATTATTGGAGTGTTACAAGAAATTTAAGTTTCTGTGTGAAATTAATTTGGTTAAATAAAATTTTATTTTATTTCCAAATTAATTGAAAAATAAAAGTTATATTCTTATTTCTTTTATTTTACAGAGTTTAATTTTCTGTGGAATTATTTTGGTTAAATAAATTTTTATTTTATTTCCAACTTAATTGAAATTTAGAAGTTACATTCTTGTTTCTTTTATTTTTACAGAATTTAATTCTGTGAATTTGGATTAGGTTTCTGTGTGAAATTAATTTGGTTAAATAAAATTTTATTTTATTTTATTTCCAAATTAATTGAAAATAAAAATTACATTTTGTTTTGTTTCTTTTATTTTAACAGAATTTATTTCTGTAGTTTTGGTTTAATTTGTTTAAATAAAATTTTATTTTATTTTTCAAATAAATTGGAAATAAAAGTTACAATTCTTGTTTCTTTTATTTTTACAGAATTTAAAATTCTGTGTTTTTTGGTTTAATTTTTCTCTGTAGTATAAAATTCTAATTATAATTTTATTTTATAATTTAGAATTTATGGCTACTAAAACTGATCAATCTTATGTTCAAACCAGTACTGGTATGGTGATTGCCATTACGCCAACCTCTCCTTATGTTGGGACTGTGCCAGTGAATCATGGTGAAAAACCAGAGAAGTTCTCAAGAACTGATTTTTGCAAAGGCAAAGGAAGAACAAGTAAGAAGGTTACTAAAGCCGAGATAACTGAAATGGATATAATTTCCAATGGTGTAGATGTCATAAATCTTTCTACAGTTGTTTTCGAGGCAAATTTTGTCGGAAATCCTAAAGAATGGTGGGTGGACACTGGTGCTACTCGTTATATTTGTGCCGACAAAAAGATGTTCACATCTTATTCTACAGTGGACAATGGTGAACAACTTTTTATGGGCAACTCCTCAACTTCCAAAGTTGAAAAACAAGGAAAGATTGTACTTAAGATGACATCTGGAAATGAACTCACTCTCAACAATGTGCTGCATGTATCGGACATTCGCAAGAATCTTGTTTCCGGATCTTTGTTGAGTAAGAATGGGTTTAGGCTAGTTTTTGAAAGTGACAAGTTTGTACTTACCAAAAACGAGATGTATGTAGGAAAATATTACATGTCTGATGGCCTTTTCAAGTTAAATGTAATGACCGTTGTACCTTCAGTTATTAATAATACTACATTTTCTTCTTACTTGCTTGAGTCTTCAAATTTATGACATGGTAGATTAGGACATGTTAATTATGCATCTTCGCGTAGATTAATTAATATAGAATGTTTACCTAAATTTAACATTGATTCAAATCATAAATGTGAAATTTGCGTTGAGACAAAATTATCTAAAACTCCTTTTCATTCAATTGAAAGAAGTACGGAACCACTTGAATTAATTCATAGTGACATTTGTGATTTTAAATCAATTCAAACTAGAGGTGGGAAAAAGTACTTTATCACTTTTATAGATGACTATACTAGATATAGTTATGTTTATTTAATTCGAACCAAGGATGAACCTTTGAAAACTTTCATTCAATATAAGAATGAAGTTGAAAATCAACTTGGTAAGAAAATCAAGAAAATTAGAAGTGATAGAAGTAGTGAATATGAATCACCTTTTGGTGAGGTTTGTAAAGAACATATCAAACTACTGCTCCTTACTCACCTCAGCAAAATGGAATTGCTGAAAGGAAAAATAGGACTTTAAAAGAAATGATGAATGCCATGTTAATCAGTTCTGGATTACCTCAGAACTTGTGGGGGGAAACAATAGTTTCTGCTAATTATATTTTAAATAAAGTACCCCGAAAGAAAGTGAATCAAACACCTTATGAAATGTGACATGGTAGAGTACCATCCTACAAATACTTAAAAGTGTGGGGGTGTTTGGCTAAAATGGCTATTCCTAGTCCTAAATAGACTAAGATAGATCCTAAGACCATTGATTGCATTTTCATTGGTTATACTAAGAATAGTAGTGCATATTGATTTTTGATTCATAAATCAGAACATACCGAAATGCATGTAAATACTATTATTGAATCTCGAAATGCATCTTTCTTTGAACATGTATTTCCAAATAAGACCCACAGCCTCAGATATCAGTAGAGATAACCTCTAAAGTAAATAAATTTGCAAAAAATTGATGACATTCCAACTAAACCCTAATGCCAGAAGGGATCAAATCAAAACTAACACAAAAAATCAACCAAAATTTCATTTTCTTTTTACATCGAATTGATCAAAACACTCATAAAATTTCCATTTTGAGTAAATTAAAAAGTAATCAACAACCAAAATCACCCACAGCCTTTAAGCATCGAGAGAGAGAGAGAGAGAGAGAGAGAGAGACTAATAGCGGTGTTCTCCGATCGGCACAGCAGCGGCGGTGAGGAAAGGAGAGGCTAACGGCGGCGGTGGTGAGGGCTGTCGGAAATGGTAGAGCGGTAATGGGTTGATCCAATGTGAGCAGAGGCGGTGAGGGCCCTGTGTAGTATAACGTCTGTGTGTGTGTGAGATAAACACTAAGGAACATCCAGTCTACCACCAGTAATGCTAACTGTAAGGCATTGCCAGGTATTTATTATCAATGCCACATCCAGTACAACTAGAAAATATTTACTGGTGTGAAAGCAAGTATGGAAACTGATAATAGATGATAGTACAGTCAAGGTTCTATTTATAATCGGCAAACATTTTATGATGAAATAGTGAAGTTTAAAAGTATCCTAACCTAAGCCGAAGTTCAGAAACCAGCAATTAAATAAGAGTCACAATACTAAGAACTAATTTGGCCATCATGTGTCTTGGTTATAGTTTGGATTTGTCTTCTTCTGAGGATCTCTCTCTTAAACCAATTAAGTATCTTAGAGAGGATGTGACAAATACCATGGAAAACTCTCAACTATAGCCATCAAGTCATAAGATCTTAGTCATCCAAGTCCGTGGTTATGATCATATACATGTACCCACAAAAACACAGAAACAAAGAAGCAAGGCAGATAAAGAAGGTAAGAGTTTCATGCTAGCTTATACAATGGCTTAATTGTCTAAAAACTGTATTAGAATGGTTCTTCAATTACCATAAGTAATTCTAAAAGGTAAAATGTTGAAAATTGCATACTTACATGAATAATCAGCACAGGACAATTAACATATGGGATTTTGTCAATGTTCT
>NW_021029930.1:154301-171689 GCF_004153795.1 Camellia sinensis | reverse complement strand
CATCCATGACGTCAGCAAGGAGCGTCCAACGGGTATATTTTTGTGTATAAATAGAAGTGTTGGATGTGGAAAAAAATTTAAGAACTTGAAGAGAAAATTTTCTGTGAGCTCCAAATTGTATTCTTCTCTTTCACTTTCAGATCTAAGTTTAGCTTTTGTTCTTACACTTTCATATTTACTCTTTGTGAGAGAATTGTTGTAAAAGTGGGTTCAATTACCACTTATTCTTATTCCTTATTTTTGTGAGAGATTTTGTAAGGGTAGGGCATTTATTGTTGAGTGAGGCTCAATAGATAAGAGTAAGCCCTGTGCCAAATCCACAAGCTTGGTGGTGTATTTATTCAATTGATAGTAAAGAAATTCTCAAGGAGGTTCCTTGGGGAGTGGACGTAGGCCTGGCGTGCCGAACCACTATAAATCGCAGTGTTTGATTTTCTCTCTCTATCTCTTCTACTTTTATATTGATAATTATTATTCTTTTTTTTTATTTATTAAAATTCTGAATATTGTGTTATTTTTAATATTGTGAAATTTTTAATAACCCAATTCACCCCCCCTCTTGGGTTGCCTATCTGGGATAACATGTTATTTATTTATTTTGTTTGAATTTATTTCAAGTTATTTTATTTACACAGAAGATTGGTCCAACAAAATTTACCTACAATGATGTGGTAAGAGATATAAGCCCTACACAATGGAGTATATGCCAAATAAAAAATTGATAAGTATCATACAATATCATTATGGATCAAATTGTGATTGGTTTTTTTTTTGTTGTTGTAAGTTTTAAACATTTTTCATATATTAATATGTAGTTGTGTAGACATATTTTAAAGTGTAAATCACATCTTTTTGGAAATATAGTAAGTTTTACAAATTAACATAATTAATTGGACTCATTTAAGAGTTTTAATTTGCATAACACTAATCTTTTTTATCAATAATTTGTTAGTTATAAAGAAGAAAATTTGTTATTTATTTCACATTGAAATATATTACTAAAAGAGAAATTAGTGTAATTTTGTCAAAACTATAGAAATTATTGTATTTACTTAAAACCTGAGAAGAGATTAGTGTAATTTGCTCTATTTTAAATGATTACCAATGAAGTTGATTATGTTACAATGAAAAGGAAACTCTATACCATCAACAATTTTTGATTGTATTGATTCCAATAAAACTAGCAAACAACAGGGACAATTATACAAACTTACAAAATCCCAAGTCTTTTTCGATACAACTGAGAGTGCAAATTTGCAAGCCTACTTATCCAACACATCATACCCTAACGAACCAATAACATCAAACGAGTTCTACTATGTTAGGATTTTGGATTTGTGAAATCCAAATAAAAAAAACACTTAAATTTTAATATTGTTTGTCAAAGGTCTAAGTGGTCAAATATTTTGTTCAAAAGACAAATTCAAATAAAATGACTAACATACCCACACCCTTGTATATATATCATACATATGGTTCAACCCAAACAAATCATACTTCAACCTTGTTTGGGAACAAATTATTTGAATAATTTTTTGACTTTTTATGAAAAAATAGGCATAAAAGTAAAGAGAGTGATGTGACAACTTACGGTGATTTTTTTTGACTAAAATAGCTACTCCCCAAACGAGGCCTCTCTCTCTCTCTTCTCTACTCTCTCTCATTTTCTCTCTTCTCCCCAGCGCCACCGCCACTGCCGTGACGCCGGAGTCGCCATCCACTTCGCACCTCTCCTCCTCCTCAGTGCCACCACCACTGTCCACGCCGTTGGTTCACCTTCGTCGACTCTGTCATCCGCTCCACCTTTGTCACAATCTCTCTTTTCCTGCCGCTGCCACCTCTTCCGTCCCCTCCTCTCATCTTCGCCGTCCTCCTCCGTCATTCGTTGCTGTTGCCACCGTCAAAGGCCACACGGATCTATAGATCGATGTCTCTTCTAATCTACAGATCCGAATAACCACGATGCCTCTGGATTCTGCTCCTTCACAGATGAGCACCACCACTGCCTCTCTCGTCTTTCATCCTCCAGATCTATTGTTCCTCTTTCTTACATTTATACATTATGCACACACATATATATATACATGCACATATATGTGAGTGCTTGTTCCTCTCTCCTCTTTCTTACATTTATATATTATATATTTGTTATTTTTTGTTGCTATTGATGATGATTATGAATCCTTTTTTTTTTTCTCTTTTTTTGGTAGTTATTGATTGTTGTTGTGTTGTTGTTAATGAAACAATTGCAGATATATAGGTTCAACAGATTCATATGTTTGGTTTCATACATAGAGAGAAAGTAGGTTCAACAGAGTAGATATAAAAATAAAACAAATAGGTCACAAATTCAACACCTTAAAAAATAAGATCAAAATTTGAACTAATGTTTGATTGCTCTGCAAAATTTGTACAGATCAAAATTATACAGATTAAAATTTGTATAGAGAAAATTTGGATAGAAAATTTGTACAAATAAAAATATAGAACAGATAAAAAATTAGATAGGTAAAATTTGGGCAGATAGAAAATTTGCACAGAAAAATTTGAACAGATAGAAAATTTAAACAGAAAAAATGAATAGATAGACAAAAAAATTGAACAGATGGACAGAGAAAATTGAACAGATAGACAAAAAATTTGAATAGATGGATATAAATTTAAACATATGGTCAAAGAAGTTAAACAAATAAAAAAAAGTCAAAAAGTAAAATTGAAAATAAAATGTTTTCTAGGACTTCTCACCAAACTATTTTACAAAGTGTGGATTTCTCACCAAAAAAAAAAAAAAAAAAAGGACTTAATGTCTTCAACAATTGTTAGAGTGAATTTTTCATCAATTTTCCCTAAAAAAAATTAATTTTTTACTTTATTCGCTTTCTTTTTTTCCCAAATTAAAAATTCACACACATCATAAAAATTACACATTAACTGCAAAGGGTATTAAAAAAATGATAAATTACAAACACACCATCTGAAATTTATTTAAATTACAAATTATTTCTATAATTCTAGAAATTATATTATGCCCCCTAAAGTTTCTAATTTCATAACAAATAGGTCCTTTTATTAATAAATCATCAGATTAATTAACAGTTTTTAATAATGTTAAAATTTTATTTAAATTAATAATTCAGATAATTTTATTATTGTATAGATGAACAGTTAGAAATTTCACTTTTTCAATTAATTCTGTTAAATAAAAATTCTGACAGGAAAATATTTATAATTTTTCAAACTATAAGAGGCAATTCGTATTTTAAACAAACCTTAGGAGATATATTTGTAATTTATCTATAAAAAAAAAGTTCCAAAAATACAAAAATAGATCATAAAATGGAACACAATATTCTCATATGAGGTGAGTTTGCTTTGTAACATCAAACTTTAGGAGTGTTGTTCGTTGTGGCCCCAGTTCGGGAACCCACAGCCAGTGCACAGCACTTTATGAGAAAGAATCCAAAGGCGTGGCCGGCCACGGCCACCATGAAAATCCCAAGGTTGTAGGACATGACAGAGAGCATGACCATGTAAGCAAGACCGGTCCGGAGAGCATAGACACCGGCCTGAGTCAACCCGCCAACCATTGGGCTCATACCCGGCTTTGCTGGTAGAGAGATGGACAAGACTTCAATGGCAACAGAGAGAAAGAAGATGAAGAAGAGAGACAGTATGTACATGCCAAGTCTGTTGTTAGGCCATCCTTGGAAGAGAATGATGACTTCTTTGCCCCAGTAGAAGCTCACGTGCATGATCATGTCATTCATGTTCATAGTATCATTGGACATTGATCCCGGCGGCATAGTCATGTCACCAGACATTTTGGGGAATTTGGGAGAGAAGTACAAGATGAAATGGGTATGAAAGCTTGTCTTGTAGGCTTTTATATACAGGTGTGTTTATTTGGTTAGGGCATGATTACACTTTACCCCCTTCAATTATCACTATTTTTTACTTTATTCCCTCAAATTAAAAATTAATAGAATATACCCTCTTCGTCTTCTGAAAATTTTCAACCTAATCCTTATGTCTTTATTCCATTAACAAAAACAGACGGAAAATGTGCATATTAATAGAATATACCCTCTTCGTCTTCTGAAAATTTTCAACCTAATCCTTATGTCTTTATTCCATTAACAAAAACAGACGGAAAATGTGCATATGTAATATGCACATGTCTAATCTTAAACCTTAAATCCCACTATAACAAAATAAACTATTTACGACATCATGTTTACGGCATGCATGAAATGCATGTCGTTATTAGTACATTCTATGATATTTTTAAACAAGTTACTGTCTACATACTGTTAGGCAATGCTATATTCCTATATATATATATATATATATTATATTAAAACTAACCTTTTACGGCATATAAAATTATGTCATGAAAAATGTAATAATTTATGACATGCAAGAAAATGTCGTAAATGATTATATACGACATACATAGTATATCATAAATATATTAAAAATGACTTTCTACGGCATACAAAATTATGTCGTCAAAAGTGTAATGATTTATGACATGCAAGAAAACGTCATAAAATATTACATACGACATACAAAGTATGTCATAAATATATTAAAAATAACCTTCTACGGCATGCAAAATTATGCCATAGAAAGTATGATGATTTATGGGATGATAAAAATTTCGTAAAAAATTATATATGACATACCAAGTAAGTTATTAATGTTTAATTTATTACTTTTTACAACTTCACCTGCATGTCGTAAATGACGCTCAGCTTTTCACGACATATCATATAACGGCATTTGTGTGCATGCCGCATGTACAAAAGAATTTTTACGACATGCATTGCAAGCCATAAGAATTCAATTTTGTTGTAGTGCCCTTTAAAGATCTATCATAAATATGACATGTGTATATTACATACATATTTTTTGTCTATTTTATTAACATAATGGAGATATTAATTTTCAGAAGATAAAGAGATAAATTTTTAATTTGAAGGAATAAAATGAAAAACAGCGATAATTGATGGGGGTAAAGTATAATTTTCCCTTTGGATGTGGAGTAAGAACCAAAGAAATTTATGGTGTGATTAGGATAGAGAGAGACAACACCGTTAGATAGCATTTGGTATTTTTGGTTGTTTATTCTTTCACGTATATCAATGTATTTTGTTGGTTGTTTATCCTTCGTCTGTCTGTTAGGAGTGAATGAGGCAAAAGAAAGATTCCGATCGGCTGCTTACAGTTCATATAATTATTATGACACATACAGGTTTGGTTGCTGATTGAACCTGTTCAATATCTCTGTATGAATGAACAGTTTTTGATCTCTCTCTTCTTGAATCAATAGAGTATATACTTGTTATATCTTTTTTTTTTTTTTTTGATAACTCGGGTATTTCTAACCCGTTGATTTTAAGAGAAGGTAGGACTAATCCAGAGGGCTCTGAAGTTAACGACCGGGCAAACTTCCAGTGGCTCCAAGAGGTGACTCGAACTCGAGACCTGTGAATTTTATCCTCCAGACTATACTTGTTACATCTTGAAAGACCCATTTAGGAATAACAAATTCATGGGTAGGTGAGATTTACATTATACAGTCTACTCTTTTTTAAGTATATATATATTTTTTTACAAATTTTCAATGATCCAATAAATTTCTTGAAAAAAAAAAAAAAGGAAAATTACATATCAGTAGTGGTTAGGAAAAATATTATCATAATTTTTTCACATTTGTGTAATACTTTTTTCAAAATTCACCCTGAATAGTAATTTCCCCTAATTTTTTTATTTTTATTTTTATTTGAACAAAATATAACAAAAGAAACAATATAGAAATTGGAAAGAAAATAGTACTTACTAATTTATTAAGAGCAATGATTCTCAAGTTGAAATTCAAACCAAAACCAATAAACGTGTTCAGCTTAAATTCGTCAGTGCCATATGTTTGGCTTGAATTCCAATTTTCAAATCATTTTATTTTTTATTAATACATAAAGCCAATTATATGCTTAAAATTCCATATTATTTCTTCAACCAATTTGAACAGTTCTAACACAAGATTTCTTGACCTCCCACTTAGGAACAATAACAGTAAGAACTCCATCATGCATAAAAGCCTTCAGTTGATCAACCCTGACATTCTCAGGCAACCTAAACATCCTCATAAACTTGCCGCTGCTCGTCTCAACGCGGTGCTTCTTCTCTTCTCTCTCCCCTCTCTCTATGTTTCTCTCTCCGCTTATCTTCAACACTCTGTCTTCCTCTACTTGCACCTTCACTTCATCTCTCTTGAGCCCCGGAAGCTCAGCGATGAAGACATGAGCTTCTGGGGTCTCTTTCCAATCAGTTTTGGCATTGATGAAGCCTAGGGTTTCATTATTAATGGGGAATGGAGGAGGGTGGCCATTGAAGGGACTTTGGAAGTAAGAGTCCGTGAAAGGGTCCCAAACTTCGAAAGAAAAAGGATCGTAGGTGTTGCTTCGGTGAGAGACAAAACCAGGGACATGGATCGACATTGATGTTGTGTAGGTTGTTTTTACGTTGAGGGCAAAGGTTAGCTTGTGGTGTATATATAGGCCAAGGATGTTCTTCTGGCGTGCTATTTTAATACATGAAAAATTCCAAGTGTACACAATACGATGATGGAATCAAACATAACTCTTTATTTTGTTTGATGCTGTGATGGAATTTTGCGCACATAGAAAAACTGTTTAATACAATTCTAACCATTAAACTATGTAAAAGAAGAATCTTTAACCACCACGAATTTCAAAGGAAGAATCTCCTTTTACTTTAAGTTTTAGAATCTATAACTATCACGAATTTAAGATGAACAAGCATATATATATATGTGTGTGTATGTATGTATAGATAAATAGTGGGTTAGAGAGCTTGTTGTGAGAATTTGTGAGCTGACAAGAGTAGCAGTCCAAAATTTTTGGAGGCCTTGGATTAAATATCGAAATGAAATCTTATTTAACATTTGAAAATTTGGATCTTTCACCGATTAATTTTTTATTTTTTTTTGAAATTTTCTTGTGAGCTCTAGACGAGAGCCTAAGTAACTTAATAGTAAAGCAATCTCTCATTGAGAATTGTGAGTTAGTGGATTGTGGAGGTAAAATAAATAATGTGAAACTATTAATTTGAAACAGAACTTGTTAGATATTAAGCTCGATTCATAAGACTGACTTGTAAGTCTCCCTTCATTTTATTGGGATGTTACGTGTGTTGCTGGTGAAGTGGATTTGATGTGGCTGTAGCAGTAAATCTGTCTTTTTCTGCAATTTTCAAGCCCATAATTATAGTCCAGCCCAAGGTCACTATGGGCTAGACAGCGTGTAACATGATTATAATTTTCAGTGGGCACAAGGCTTGGGCCACACCTCCCTTGTTTTAAGGGGAAATAGAGGGTCCAATTAGCTCGATGTTGCATACAACCACATAGATCCACTGATTCTAACCATCCCCCCCCCCCGAAGTATCTTTATAGGTAGATTTGTTCTTATTATACAAAACCATTCCATTTGAATAAAAAAAATTTCTTGCTAGGGTTTTTTTAATAAGGGTTCATTTCAAGAAAGGCCTCGTTTGGTGAGACTTTTTTCTTTTTAATGTCGTTTCTACTTACTCGAACCATGCCAAGTCAAGATGAAAAACCACATAGCTCACAAAGAGAGAAAAAAAAAAAAAGAAAGCCATATGAATGATAACCATGGTACAGACCCCCACTATTCCCCACCCCCACTACCCCCACACACACGTGGGAGTTAGTGATTGGAGAGGGAAAAAAAAAATTTGACCAATGACCGCCTACTGGGAGTCTCCCCCAATGGGGGTTCCAAGTATTATACTATGAATGAATACATAAAAGCGTGCTAGAGATCGAATGGCTTTATGCTTTTTGAGGGTTGTCGCAAATTTTTTGCAATATCCCTTATTTCAATCTGCATATCTAAGAAAAATCATTTGGCAGACTGATGTAAGCGACAAACCTTTCCACACAAGAAAAGACTCCACACCTATATGCTTCAGGAAAAAGTATAACCTACCTGCTAATAATTAAATAAAACAGTCGGTTGCTCGAAACGATTTGGGGAAATCTTCGAAGACAAAGAATTTCATTTTTTTAAAACAAGAAAGGGAAAAACTATACAAAAAATAGAACAATTTGGAGAAGATATTGAGAAAGAAAGGGAAAAACTATACAAAAAATAGAACAATTTGGAGAAGATATTGAGAAAATATTGAACAAGATTAGGCCTAATAACAATTCTAGTCGAAAAAATTGAATCAAAAATTCTTTTATGTAAATTAGATGATGATATAATGAGATGCCTTATCTTTAAACTAAAACATTCATTAGGAACATTGGTAAACTTAATTCACTTTAAAATGAAGAGTTTTTCTTTCTAATTATTATTGTTTTTTCTTTCTTTTTTACAAAGATATATTCTGTGTCTCTTTTAACACACACACACACACACACAAAAAAAGAGTATATAGATTGCCCAAAACCTTTGCGTATAATAAAGTGTTGAGTATGAAAGAATGAATGTCAAGATTGGAATACAACAAAGCCTAAAAAATAGAAAGACAAATAAAGTGAAAATGATTAACTATTCCGACAACAAGCGTGCAAGAATTTTCCCATACCTTTTGTAGGGTATTAGCCCCTTTAATTTTTTTTTTTTTTTTTAAAGGATATGACTTTATATATTTTAAGCAGTAATATTATAAACTCATAAAAGATATTTAAAAAAATATTAAAAATGTATTTATGGATCACAATCATTTTATATAGAACCCACATCACATAAATTTTAAATCTACAAAATACAACTCATTTTAGGATATCTAATCGTGATCCATAGCATTTTTGTATGTTAAAACTTGTGAATTGGTTATCTTTTCAATGCCTAGGAGTAGATATTCTGTCTCAAAATGGTGTTTGTCATCTCGTCTAATGATTTTTTTTTAAAATATTCTAAAAAAAAAACAATTTAGAGAATTGATCCACTTTTTAAATTATTTAGGAAACTAATCTACTTTTTAAAATCACATCTTGCAAGTGCAATATATCTTAGTGAAGTCCAGGTTAGAATTTGGAATGTTGGAATATGAAATATTATATATTTAATTTTAGAGTTTGATTGTGTAATTATTTAATTCATTTTTTAATGTTTCTTATATTGATTATATATAGACGTGGTCTCACCCAAATTAGGGTAAGCCAATATTTTATAACTCTCTTCTTGGTGTCAGAGTCAAACCCTAGCCACCCACCCAAACCTTAGCCACACACCACCCTTGTCTTCTATTGTCGGTAGCCCTAAACCACCTACCCAGCCACCCAACATCCCTTCTTCTTCCCTCCACCCAGCCAAAAGTCTTCCTCTTCCTTCTCAGCCCCTCAGCAGTCCCTTTTTCTCACTGTCACAACTTCCTTAGGTGTCGACTAAACCCTACCTACCTTGGGTCTAGTGCAACTTCCCCTCCTGGTTGTTGTTCTTCTCTCTTTACCCTTCTACGGGTCATGTGCTGATGTGGTAAACACTTTCTAGTTTGATTTTCTGTTGTATTGGGCTACCGGTGTGTTCAGTAGCATCTCTTTTGTGTGACGCCGCTACTTCAACTTTGTGGTGTTTTAGCATGTCTGACTTTGTTACACAAACTCAGAGCATTATGCCTCGTTCAGATGTATCCTTGGCCTCCCATGTTCCGGTTCATCGGATTACCAGTGTTGTTCACTGGTCGCAACTTTGCGGCTTGGAGTTGGTCTATCCATCTCTACCTTGGGGGTAGAGGCAAATCTAGATGGCTTTTGGAAACTGAGATGCAACCTCTCGCTGATGATCCTAAGCGGGTTCAATGGGATATTGACAATTGCACCTTACTTGGTTGGATGTTCAACTCTATCGAAGAACGCTTCTACAACATGTTCATGTACTGTGATACAGTTCCTCGGTTGTGGAGTGCTCTTACCCAGACGTACGCACATGCCCACAATGATGCTAGGATTTTCGAACTCTAGCAGGATATTTCTCATGCCTCTTAGGAAGCTTTGGGTTTTACCATTGCCAAATTTTTTGGGTACCTTTAGTCTCGCTGGGAGGAGTTAGCACAGTATCAGATGAAATGGCTCTTGCTACCAAGTTTAGTTCTCGTGCTTCTGGTAGCAAGGTTATTTGTCACCATTGTGGTGCAGCTGGTCATGTCCAAGCACGGTGCTTCAAGCTTGATCCTGAGTTGAAGCAACGTTTTGCAAGGACACGTCCTTCAAGCTCTCTCCATACTATTGCTATTGCAGACACCTCTAGTATTCATCAGTTGACTCATCATGTTGATCTTCATCAACTTCAATCTCAGATTGGTCGCCCTCAAGAGCACCTTGGTTCATTCATTACCATGTCTCTAAGTATTCCTTCCACTACTACACTCGCTACAGGTACCCCTACAGCCTTTCATGTTCGCACTGCACTTATTTGGGTATTGGATTTTGGGGCCAATGATCATATGACCAATGAGTTTTCTTGTTTATCCTCTCCTGTCTCTACTACTGCTTAGACTATATGTCTTGTTGATGGGTCTATTTCACATGTCCAATATAAGGGTGATGTGTCCTTGTCGTCTGATATTACACTTATTTCTGTCTTACATGTGTCTCGTTTTGCTTATAATCTTCTCTCTGTGAGTCGCCTTGCTAAAAACCTTCATTGTGCTGTTATTTTCTTACCTACTCATTGTTTATTACAGGACCTGACTCCAAAGAAGATTTTTGGCAAGGGGTTTGAGCGCGACAGGCTATACTACTTTGGGGACCCACCACCTTCTCATCCTACCACTTCTAACCTGCAAGCAGCTGTGTTACTTGAGTCGTCTTCCTATGTGTTTTGTTTTCAAACTTTAGCTTTGTGGCATGCTCGTTTAGGACAAGCAAACTTTAATTGTTTATGTTTACTTTTTCCATCACTTGATAAAGCTTGCAAGGATCATCAGTTTCATTGTGTTGTTTGTGAACTATCTAAACATACTCGTATTTCTTATATTCCTCGCATGTATCGTGCTTCCTGTATGTTTGACCTTATTCACTTTGATATCTGGGGTCCTTCTCTTCTTTTGGCTTTTTCTGGGCATCGCTATTATGTAACTTTCATAGATGACCATTCTAGGTGTACTTGGGTTTATTTGCTTAAAAAAAAGTCTGATGTGCTTCCATTTTTTATTCAATTTCTCCAAATGGTCAAAACCCAATTCCACACCGTTGTATGCAATGCCCGTTCTGATAATAGGGGGGCATATACATTTCGCTCCCAACTTAATCAGCAGGGAATTTTGCAGCAACTCACTTGTACTTACACCCTTGAACAAAATAGGATTGCTGAACGTAAAAACCGTCATATTATGTCTGTTGTTCGGTGTCTTCTTTGTGGGATGAATGTCCCTAAATCCTACTAGCATATGGTTGTGCTTACTGCTGTTTACCTCATTAATCGGACACCTAATTGGATTCTTCATGGGTTGGCCCCTTTTCAATTACTTCGACTAGATACTGTTATTTCATCTTGTGCCTTGTATGTTTGGTTGTACTTGTTTTGTTCAGGATCGTAGTCTAACTTGGACCAAGTTAGATAATAAGTCTCTTAAATGCATCTTCTTGGGTTATTCCGCTCTCTCTAAAGGCTATAGGTGCTATGATCCGTTGTCTTGTCATTTTTATCATTCTATAGATGTCACATTTTGCGAAGCTATGCCATTTTTTGGTTCTAACGCTGTGTTTCAGGATTCCGACTTACGTGCACCATCTCCTACTGTGTCATCGAGTGCTCGCCCTATTTCTATCATCGATTCCTTTGCTTCTTTCTCATCACCTGTAGCTGTACCTGCTAGTCCTCCGCCATTACAGACATACTCTCGTCGCCCTCATGGTCCACCTAGCATCTTCTTCGTCCTCAGGCCAAGGTACACCCTTTACTATTCCCTCACCAGCTCCTTCCCCGTATCTAACCCATGAACACCGTTCCCCTAATCGATTTGGTTGGTATAATAGTACTAATCATCCTATTTCCCAGTTTTTATGTTATGATGCCCTTTCAGCTTCTCATCGGTCTTTTCTTGGCCAACTTGAGTTGGTCTCTATTCCGCGGTCTGTGTTTGAGGCTCTCTAGAATCCCTAATGGGTTGCCTCTCTGCAAACTGAAATGGCTGCTTTGGAGCATAATCACATTTGGGATCTTGTCCTTTTACCTTCTGGTGAGACGATTGTTGGGTGTAAGTGGGTTTTTACTATCAAATACTTGGCTGATGGTACAATGGACCGCTATAAGGCTCGTCTTGTTGCTAAGGGATTTACGCAGGTTTTTGACAAGGACTTTGGGGCTACGTTTGCACCGGTTGCTAAATTGACCACTGTTCGTTTACTTATTCTGCCTCCTCTTCTTGGCACATTCATCAACTTGATGTTAAGAATGTTTTTCTCATGGGGACTTACTTGAAACGATCTACATAGATCTTCCACCAGGGTTTTGGGCTAAGAGGGAGTATGCTGGCAAGGTCTGTCGTCTGCGTAAGTCTCCCTATGGCTTAAAGTAATCTCCTCGTGTATGGTTCCATCGTTTCAGCTCTGTTATCCTATCTATGGATTTTACTCAGTGTCACTCTGACCATACATGCTTCATTCGTCGTCAATCCACTGGTCGATGCATTATTTTGTTAGTCTATGTGGATGATATTATCCTTACAAGAAATGACACCATTGGTATTGCTAAGGTAAAACAAGAGCTTAGTCAAGTTTTTGACATCAAGGACTTGAGTCCTCTCAAATATTTCTTGGGAATTGAAGGAGCTCGTTCTCGTAGTGGGATATCATTTTCCCAACGGAAGTATACTTTGGATCATCTTCGGGACACCGATATGATGGGGTGTAAGCCTACCTCTACTCCTATGGATCCGAATTTGAAACTTTCGGCTGAGTCTAGTGAGTTGCTTTCTGATCCAACTCGCTACCAGAGATTGGTAGGACGTTTGATCTATTTGACTAATACACGACTAGATTTGACATCTGTTGTAAGTGTGGTTAGTCAGTTTATGCATTTACCTTGATGCTGTTCACCACATCTTGAGATATCTCAAGTCATGTCCAGGTTTGGGTTTATTCTTCAATGGTGGGATTCAGACAGGATTGTTTGGTTTTACTAATGTAGACTATGTTGATTCATTGACAGATAAACGTTCCACTTCTAGAGTATGCACCTTCCTTGGTACCCATCTTCTATCATAAAAAAGTAAAAAACAGGCAGTTGTTTCTCGATCATCTGCTAAAGTTGAATACTGTGTCATGGCTCATAGGACATGTGAGTTACTATGCCTTTGGTACATTCTTACTGAGTTAGGCTTTGAGGAGAATAATTCCTCCAAGCTATTTTGTGACAATAAGTTTGCCATCTTACTTGCCTCTGACTCTGTGCTTCATGAGCGTACTAAGCATATTGAGATTGATATTCATTTTATCCGGGAAAAGGTTCGAGCTGGCATTGTATGTCCTTCATTTGTTCCATTTTCTGATCAGACTGCCGACATCTTCACCAAATCTGTAGGACCATCCCTACTTCGATCTTCCATTGGCAAGTTGGGGTTGGTTGACATCTTTGATCCAGCTTGAGGGGGAGTGTTGCAAGAATTTTCCCATGCCTTTTGTAGGGTATTAGCCCCTTTAATTTTTTTTTTTTTTTTTAAAGGATATGACTTTACATATTTTAAGCAGTAATATTATAAACTCATAAAAGATATTTAAAAAAATATTAAAAATGTATTTATGGATCACAATCATTTTATATAGAACCCACATCACATAAATTTTAAATCTACAAAATACAACTCATTTTAGGATAT
This sequence comes from Camellia sinensis, assembly GCF_004153795.1. Lineage (NCBI taxonomy): Eukaryota > Viridiplantae > Streptophyta > Magnoliopsida > Ericales > Theaceae > Camellia > Camellia sinensis. Next base: position 157,814 of record NW_021029930.1, on the reverse strand, counting down.
CTAATTGTGATCCATAGCATTTTGTATGTTAAAACTTGTGAATTGGTTATCTTTTCAATGCCTAGGAGTAGATATTCTGTCTCAAAATGGTGTTTGTCGTCTCGTTTAATGATTTTTTTTTTAAATATTCTAAAAAAAAAATAATTTAGAGAATTGATCCACTTTTCAAACTATTTAGAAAATTAATCTACTTTTTAAAATCACATCTTGAAAATGCAATATATATTAGTGAAGTCCAGGTTGGAATTTGGAATGTTGGAATATGAAATATTACATATTTAATTTTAGGGTTTGATTGTGTAATTATTTAATTCATTTTTCAATGTATCTTATATTGATTATATATAGACATGGTCTCACCTAAATTAGGGTAAGCCAATATTTTATAACTTTCTTCTTGGTATCAGAGTCAAACCCTAGCCACCCACTCAAACCCTAGCCACACACCACCCTTGTCTTCTATTGCCAGTAGCCCTAAACCACCTACCCAGCCACCCGACATCTCTTCTTCTTCCCTCCACCCAGCCAAAAGTCCTTCCTTTTCCTTCTCAACCCCTCGGCAGTCCCTTTTCCTCATTGTCGCAGCTTCCTTAGGTGCCGACTAGGCCTTCCCTGCCTTGGGTCTAGTGCAGCTTCCCCTCCCACATGTTGTTCTTCTCTCTTTACCCTTCTAGGATTCATATGCTGATGTGGTAAGCACTTTCTAGTTTGATTTTCTGTTGTGTTGGGCTACCGGTGTGTTCGGTAGCATCTCTTTTGTGTGACGCCGCTACTTCAGCTTCGTGGTGTTTCAGCATGTTTGATTTTGTTACACAAACTTAGAGCATTATGCATCGTTCAGATGTTTCTTTGGCCTCCCATGTTCCGGTTCATCGGATTACTAGTGTGTTGTTCACTGGTCACAACTTTGCGGCTTGGAGTCGGTCTATACGTCTCTACCTTGAGGGTAGAGGAAAATCTGGATGGCTTTTGGAAACCGACATATAACCTCCCGTTGATGATCCTAAGTGGGTTCAATAGGATATTGACAATTGCACCTTACTTGGTTAGATGTTCAACGCTATGGAAGAACGCATCTACAACATGTTTATAAACTGTGATACAATTCCTCGGTTGTGGAGTGCTCTTACCCAGTTATACGCACATGTCTACAATGATGCTAGGATTTTTAAGCTCTATCAGGATATTTCTCATGCCTCTCAGGAAGCTTTGGGTTTTACCGTTACTGAATTTTTTAGGTATCTTCAATCTCGCTGGGAGGAGTTAGCACAGTATGAGCCATTGAGTGATTTTCCAGCTGTTGCAACTTCTATTGTGTCTGCTCGTCGTGCTCGCCAGCACACTTATCAATTTCTGATGGGTTTAAAACTTCAATTCGAGTCTCTTTGTATTCATATTTTGAACACATCACCTATGTCATCCTTATATGAGGCTTTTGCTATTATTGACAGTGAGGAGCATCGTTGTCGATTGATTCAACCGGTGGCTCCGCTTCCTTCCTCTGTTCCTGTCTCATCTTCCGTTTCAGATGAAATGGCTCTTGCTACCAAGTTTAGTTCTCGTGCTTCTGGTAGCAAGGTTATTTGTCACCATTGTGGTGCAGCTGGTCATGTCCAAGCACGGTGCTTCAAGCTTGATCCTGAGTTGAAGCAACGTTTTGCAAGGACACGTCCTTCAAGCTCTCTCCATACTATTGTTATTGCAGACACCTCTAGTACTCATCAGTTGACTCATCATGTTGATCTTCATCAACTTCAATCTTAGATTGGTCGCCCTCAAGAGCAACTTGTTTCATTCACTACCATGTCTCTAAGTATTCCTTCCACTACTACACTCGCTACAGGTACCCCTACAGCCTTTCATGTTCGCACTGCACTTATTTGGGTATTGGATTTTGGGGCCAATGATCATATGACCAATGAGTTTTCTTGTTTATCCTCTCCTGTCTCTACTACTGCTTAGACTATATGTCTTGTTGATGGGTCTATTTCACATGTCCAATATAAGGGTGATGTGTCCTTGTCGTCTGATATTACACTTATTTCTGTCTTACATGTGTCTCGTTTTGCTTATAATCTTCTCTCTGTGAGTCGCCTTGCTAAAAACCTTCATTGTGCTGTTATTTTCTTACCTACTCATTGTTTATTACAGGACCTGACTCCAAAGAAGATTTTTGGCAAGGGGTTTGAGCGCGACAGGCTATACTACTTTGGGGACCCACCACCTTCTCATCCTACCACTTCTAACCTGCAAGCAGCTGTGTTACTTGAGTCGTCTTCCTATGTGTTTTGTTTTCAAACTTTAGCTTTGTGGCATGCTCGTTTAGGACAAGCAAACTTTAATTGTTTATGTTTACTTTTTCCATCACTTGATAAAGCTTGCAAGGATCATCAGTTTCATTGTGTTGTTTGTGAACTATCTAAACATACTCGTATTTCTTATATTCCTCGCATGTATCGTGCTTCCTGTATGTTTGACCTTATTCACTTTGATATCTGGGGTCCTTCTCTTCTTTTGGCTTTTTCTGGGCATCGCTATTATGTAACTTTCATAGATGACCATTCTAGGTGTACTTGGGTTTATTTGCTTAAAAAAAAGTCTGATGTGCTTCCATTTTTTATTCAATTTCTCCAAATGGTCAAAACCCAATTCCACACCGTTGTATGCAATGCCCGTTCTGATAATAGGGGGGCATATACATTTCGCTCCCAACTTAATCAGCAGGGAATTTTGCAGCAACTCACTTGTACTTACACCCTTGAACAAAATAGGATTGCTGAACGTAAAAACCGTCATATTATGTCTGTTGTTCGGTGTCTTCTTTGTGGGATGAATGTCCCTAAATCCTACTAGCATATGGTTGTGCTTACTGCTGTTTACCTCATTAATCGGACACCTAATTGGATTCTTCATGGGTTGGCCCCTTTTCAATTACTTCGACCAGATACTATTATTTCATCTTGTGCCTCGTGTGTTTGGTTGTACTTGTTTTGTTCAGGATCGTAGTCTAACTTGGACCAAGTTAGATAATAAGTCTCTTAAATGCATCTTCTTGGGTTATTCCGCTCTCTCTAAAGGCTATAGGTGCTATGATCCGTTGTCTTGTCATTTTTATCATTCTATAGATGTCACATTTTGCGAAGCTATGCCATTTTTTGGTTCTAACGCTGTGTTTCAGGATTCCGACTTACGTGCACCATCTCCTACTGTGTCATCGAGTGCTCGCCCTATTTCTATCATCGATTCCTTTGCTTCTTTCTCATCACCTGTAGCTGTACCTGCTAGTCCTCCGCCATTACAGACATACTCTCGTCGCCCTCATGGTCCACCTAGCATCTTCTTCGTCCTCAGGCCAAGGTACACCCTTTACTATTCCCTCACCAGCTCCTTCCCCGTATCTAACCCATGAACACCGTTCCCCTAATCGATTTGGTTGGTATAATAGTACTAATCATCCTATTTCCCAGTTTTTATGTTATGATGCCCTTTCAGCTTCTCATCGGTCTTTTCTTG
>NW_021029930.1:125555-154275 GCF_004153795.1 Camellia sinensis | reverse complement strand
CCATAAATGGACTGCGTCATCAGATCTCAGAGTCGCCACCTAATATTTTGGGAAATTAGGAAGCCCATGACTCGTGCCAAGGCCACTGTTCGTCATAACCAAAGTTGTCTCGGTTTGGAACCATAGGTATGAGAGGGGAAAGTCATTAATTGAGCACTCCCGCTCACTCGATCAAAAGATCAGCCTTTACTAAATCATGGTATGAATTTTATTTACCTTATATGTTCATATTTCAATTATTTAATAAATCCTAAAAAAAAAAATTACTATGTGAAGCATACAAGTATAGACTATGTCACCCACTTTGGAACAAAGGAGATGGTTAAGCGGTCCCGAACCGAGGCACACGGCCTGACGGCTCCGAAAACCGGGAACCGGACTCCGAAATGGGCAAAATGGCCCGCGGCCACAAAATGTAGCCCACGGCCACTAAGAGATGGTCTACAGGACCTCTTCCTCCCCTCAGGAAAAGAAACAGAGAAAATCGAGTGTGGTTCGCAAACCGAGGCAAGGCACAGAAGAGGGTTCGGAAGTCCGGAGGCAGGGCTCGCAGCCAGGACTCTGCAACTTCTGAATGAGCACGATATGCAAAATCACTGAGTGCTCAACTAGTGACGTCTGGGTCTTAAGGTCGGTCAAAAATTGGGTGTCTACAGGTGTAAACCTACCTTTACTCCTATGGATCCGAATTTGAAACTTTCGGCTGAGTCTAGTGAGTTGCGTTCTGATCCAACTCGCTACCAGAGATTGGTAGGACGTTTGATCTATTTGACTAACACACGACTAGATTTGACATCTGTTGTAAGTGTGGTTAGTCAGTTTATGCATTTATCTTGATGTTGTTCACCATATCTTGAGATATCTCAAGTCATGTCCAGGTTTGGGTTTATTCTTCAATGGTGGGATTCAGACAGGATTGTCTTGTTTTACTAATGCAGACTATGTCGATTCATTGACTGATAAACGTTCCACTTCTGGGGTATGCACCTTCCTTGGTACCCATCTTCTGTCATAGAAAAGCAAAAACAAGCGGTTGTTTCTCGATCATCTGCTAAAGTTGAATACTGTGCCATGGCTCATAGGACATGTGAGTTACTATGCCTTTGGTCCATTCTTACTAAGTTAGGCTTTGAGGAGAATAATTCCTCCGAGCTATTTTGTGACAATAACTCTGTGCTTCATGAGCATACTAAGCATATTGAGATTGATATTCATTTTATCCGGGAAAAGGTTCGAGCTGGCATTGTATGTTCTTCATTTGTTCCATTTTCTGATCAGACTGCCGGCATCTTTACCAAATCTGTAGGACCATCCCTACTTCGATCTTCCATTGGCAAGTTGGGGTTGGTTGACATCTTTGATCCAGCTTGAGGGGGAGTGTTGGAATATGAAACATTGTATATTTAATTTAGGAATTTAATTTTAGGTTTGATTGTGTAATTATTTAATTCATTTTTCCATGTATCTTATATTGATTATATGCAGACATGGTCTCATCCAAATTAGGATAAACCAATATTTTATAACTCTCTTCTGTCCATGTCATCGTAAAATTACATTTTCAACATGCAATTTTAATTTAAAATTGTATTTTCAAAAAGTAGATTAGTTTTCCAAATAATTTGAAAAGTGAATCAATTCCGTAATTTTTTTTTAAAAAAAAAATATTTAAAAAAAATTCTCCTTGTCCCATACACTCTCAATTATGCAAATTTAAATTTTGATATATCATATTGACACAAAGTATCATTGATTATGAATAATTTTAATTGAGGTTGGGTTACAACTCCATGGTCAGCTGAGTGGAAGACAAATTTGGTTCATACAGTCACAAATCTAACTTCTGAGTATTAAGGGTATTATAGTTATCTGCTAAGCAGTTATATTATATCATTATCTTCTTTGAGTATAATAGAACTTGTTTAAACTTTTGACGTAGACAATCTTATTTAGGCCCCGTTTGGGGATTTATTTTTTTAGTCAATTAGTCAAAAAGTTACTAAATTAGCTAAAAAGCCAACAACTCATATCAAAAAGTTAAAGATTCTCTTTTCTCTCTACTTTTTGCACATCTTTTCGTGATTAGTCAAAAAGTCATCCCAAACATACAAATTTTTTTTACCTACCTTTTTAGCTAAATAACAAAAAAATTACTAAATTAATCTATTCCCAGATGAGGCCTTAGTCACCTAAATCTGTGTTATGTTTATCCTTACTAATATGTGTATGTCGCAACACCACCCACCAATTTTAACCAATGCTAACAATACATTAGAAAAGTCAATGTTTTATTTCATTAATAAAATGTTACTTCTTTACTAATTTAAAAAAATAAAAGATAAGAGCCTAATAGGAGTTGGGAATGATTTCCCACCAAAATTAACACTAGAGAACTAATAATTTATGAGTAAAAAGGACTGCAAGGTACTAGTTAGATGCCATAAAGAGCAGGTAAAATGGCATCCAATGAAGAAATGGTTCAAGACTAAGGTGACCATTTATACAAAAATAATGTGTGAGATATAAGTATGATGTACGGCTCTTAGAGTTATTATTATTTTTCTGGGGCCCATGTCATGGGTCCCCAAGACATTAATTAATTTTATTATTATAGATTCCCACCATGGTTTAATTAATGTCTAATGGAAGCTTAATGAGTACGGTATTGATCATATTCATTATTCATACCCGCCTCTTTCTCGTATATCTCTTTGAAAAAGCAAAAAATAAAATTATATCCAAATGTTCTAAAATTGGAAAATGTTATGTACTATGAATTTGTATTTCAAATTCTATTATGAAAAAAAGGCGGGTGGTATAGATTTAAAATTAATAGCATGTAAGCCACATTTAAAAAGATTGTGGTCTATAGATATAACTTTTTAAAATAATTTTCTAAGTACTTTTTGTTTGGTATAATATTGTTGACTAGAAAAGAAAAGAAAATAAATTTTTACTACATACTATTGAGCAAGAATGTCTTGCCCTAGCACTTAAGAGATTAATTTGAAAAGAAGTTCGACTTTGAATAAGAAACAACTAAGTTAATTTTTTGCAAGATACGTAAATAATAAAATAAAACATAATATCCAAAATTAGTTTTTTTTTTTTTGATGGGCAAAATTAGTAAAACTTGAGCCACACTAAAAATGAGAATTTCTTAATCAAGTTATTACTAAAAAAAAAAAAAAAGAATCATTAAAAAATATAAAAAGCAAAGGCATAAATTATAAGGTTTGGTCAAACCTCATTGCCAAGTAACAAAGAGGTGAGATTATCTCCCTCTTTTTTAAAAAGACTATTAAATTTGAAGTGAAGTTAAAATCATTCGAAAATTATGTTTTTATCATGGTCATCAGCTCAACCCCTTCATTGATTTCTGTGGATCCCATTCTTCTAAAATAAATAAATAAATAATTTTACACCCCATAATTGACAATATCCTCATAGTAAAATTATTTGTTTGTCTCCTTTCCCTTGGGTAAGATTGAACTCATGCACAGCATGCCTTCCCTAGACACTTCCCATACATCCAATACCATCCATCCATAGAAAAAAATATATGTAAATAAATAAATTAAAAAAATCTTTTGCTTCAACTGCATGGCAAGATATGAAATGATTATGATCAGGTGTTACATGATGGGCATCCTTGCTAGAACATGCAGAGAAACGACAGTATTCCTGCTGAGGAATATTGTCATTTTTAGGGTTATCACAAATTATTGTCCTTCCATTCCACACAAGACAAACCTGCTCAAGTCTTCTTTATACAGTAGCACCACATGGTTGAATAATATATGCAATGAAGAAGGAAAATTCAGCAATAATAATAATAATAATAATAATAATAATAATAATAATAATAATAATAATAATAATAATAATAAATATAAAATGAAGATCTTAGGTGATATGGTAATACTGATGTTGATCAAAAACTCTCTATGATTGAAAGACTCTTCTCACTTTATGAGCAATTTGTTGAGGATGATCATTTGGATCCCTTCACTTTGATTATTTTGTTAGAGACTCAGAGGGAGTTAGGAAATTAAGTTAGAGGAGTATTTATTAATTATTATTTTTTATTTAAAAATAATTTTATGAACTAAATTTAAGCACAAAAAATTACATATTCATTATTAATAGGAACAAATTAAATTCTATAATAGTGTAGAATAGCTTGGTACGGGATGGTGATGTAAATTTGTAATTTTAGCATAAAAAATTATGGATCAAAATTCTTAATTTTAGAAAGTAAAAACACATCATTTATAACACAAATTATTATAAAATCTATTTAGTTTTTATTTGACAGAAAAATATTAAAGAGATAAAATTGCTTATAAATGATGTGTTTTGCATGAAAATTATTATTAAACAGTTTTAGAATATCATATAGCATTGCCTACGTGATGCTTAATATATGAGAAATCACAAATCACACTAAGTGATTTGTTAACTACCTAAAAATAATGAGTTCATTATATCCAATCTATAAAAAATTTCACTATACTATTGATTTAAACTACTACATAAATAATATCGCATAGTGCTCTCAAAGTATCGAATAACTACTTATTGTGAACAATATAATAAATTCATAATCAAAAAACATGTTAAGAAAAAAAAAAGAATACATTTTATATATAATAACAACACATGCATGCATGCCAAAAAAACACAAAAAAAAAAAAAAACAAAAAACCAAAAAAAAAAAAAAAAATTCAAAACTGAAAGCGGCACGTGACCCCTGCCCTTCTTTCCCTCCGCCTCTGGTTAGAGATTAGCTAGTTATGAAATGATATGACTAGCCACGTATGTATAATCAATTTTGCCAAATAAAATTGTTTTAAGTAAATTTTTCTTGAGTTTGTCTTTATAAAGTCGATCTATCTGAGAAAAACACGATTATATCTACCAAGCCATTAACCTAACCTTATCCTAGTTAACTCCAAACGCATCAGACCTTGGTCTTATAAAGAAAAAGTTGAAGATTAGCCTTTAATATTAGGGAAAAAAAATGTTATCAATATTAACAATGGGTCTGAACGTTTGCCAACATTTTGTCTTTTAACACATCGAAATTCCAATTGATTTTCAATTTCCACAAGAACCATGCATTAGGGTTCCTCGAGACTTCATTTTTGACCTTTTTTTTCTAACCTTTCCCCTTTTAGCTCTTCCAACCCCAAAGTGTCCTCAAAATGCATTCACTTTTCAAACCATCCAACAGAAATTAAATAAATAAATAAATTTACCGTTTAGAAAATGAAAATGGTAAACTAGCAAAATTTTATTCTCAACCCAAAAAAAAAAAAAAAAAATCCTAATTTTTTAAAAAGTTATCAGCCTTAATTTGATTGTTTTAGTTCAAAATGGGGGAAAACAAACAAATTGATGATAAATATAAGCATAGTTAAGGTGTGAAATTAGAGTATCTCCACTCAAACTTTCAAATTTTAATATGTAATTTTTTTTTTTTGAAGATTTAGATGACGAATTGACATATATTAATTTGACATTTCTTAAAAAAAAACTCTCCACCCAATATGTTAAATTATTATTTTTTATTTTTTTAACCATTGAAATTCCAAAAACCTTATATACCGTTGCACTTCATTGTTTAAAGCAAAATACAGAAGACGGCATCAACTACACAACGTGAAATGCACATTACCTATGGTGTATTTGGTACACCGGGTGAAATTGCTCTCAATACTTTCTTTGTTTTAATAGAAAATATATTTTATTTCAAAACTTGCCCGAGTAGTTTTGTGATAATGCACCGTAAATTTAGATTCAGACCTTATTTGTCATAATCTAAAAAAATTAAAAAGTTATTATTTTGTTTAAGTCACATCATCTTATTTAAGTTACATTACTTCTCTATTACATTACTTCAAATCAAATTCATACCTAACTCATATTTTATAAAAATTCAAAAAATATATTTATTTAAAACATCCCAAACAACCCTTTAACTTCTTATGATGTTGCATTAGGTCTTAATTAATAGACGACGTATATGAATAATGCTGCATATTTGAAGTTTACTCCACTGGACTAGGTTCAATGTGAGCCCATCTTTGATGAAAAAAAGTAAAAAATATAAAAATATAAAAACACTTTTCATCAAAAGTGAGATGGTGATAACATCGCGGTGGTGGTGGTATTACAATAGTAGTGGAAATAATAAAAATGGTGATAGAAACAGTGACGACGAGACTATAGTGATAACCACAATGACAATGACTCAATTTGGGAAGAAAGTTATAAGTGGCGTTTTGGTTTTTTGTCAAAATGCAAAAAGTGATTTTTTTTGGTCATAAATTGATTTGGGATGTGAGTTATAAGCCAAAAGGAAAATTACAAAATTACCCTCCATAGATGGAAAATGAAAGGGTAAAAATGTGTAATTTTTCAATTGGCTAGGGATACTTTAGTCATTTCATTATGATTTGACATTATAAACAAATATTAATGAAAAAAAATCAAAAATCACTTTTTACCAACTTCCTAAATCATTTGTCTAAAAAAATCAAAAATTTAGTTAAAAGTCAAAAAGTCACTTTTTACTATCTTCCCAAAATAGGCCAATGTGGTGGCCACGTTCATTATAACATTATTATTTTGGTTTATCTTGTTAAGTTTATAAAACACTTTACAATTTTTAAAAAAGGTAAATTATACTGATAAAACTTTTAAAATTTCTGTTTAATTTAAATTCTCTTTTTATATTTAAAAAATTATACTTTTTATTGTCTGAATGAAATGATATTATCCTCACCTTTATACATATTAAATAATACAATAATATAGATATTTTTTTCATGTCATTTCAATTAGATTAACAATCATCTTCTTTGGTTTAACTTACACAAAAAATTGAGTTTTTTTTTTTATATTTTTATTAATTTTTTAAAATATTTTAAGCAATTTTTTTTGGGGACAAATTATACTAACGATCTCTATAGTTTTGGATGTGTCACTTTGATCCCTGACTTTTCAATTATGATACATTTGACCCTAAATTTTGAATCTTATTCCAAATAAGAATAATTGAAGATACCATTGATAATTTCAAGGGTAAAGTCGTCAATTTGATAAAATATAAACTAATTTGATAAAAATAAATGCCAAAAAAATATTTTTAAATTTTTAAAAATTATTTCTACCCACCAAAGATAAAATTATGTAAAATTGATAGGTCTTTATATATTTATTTATTTTACCAAATTAAATTTTATTATGCGTTTGGATGATGATCATGTAATTAGTGATTGCTTTTATTTTCAATAAATTACTTTCTATTTTTCTAAAAGTCAAATATGACGACAATTTTGATATTATTATTAAACCAATCCATTAAACCAAAAAATCTAAAACTAAAAATATTTCATATATTAAATATATTAATTACACATTAAAAGCCTAACAACCACACATTACATGATCATCATCTAAACACATAATAAAAATTAATTTGGTAAATAAATAAATAAATAAATGTGTAAAAGATTTATCAATTTTACATAATTTTATCTTTGGTAGATAAAATAATTTTTAAAAATTTAAAAATATTTTTTTGACATTTATTTTTGTCAAATTAGTTTATATTTTATCAAATTGACAATTTCGCAATGAAATTGAGCAATCGTATTTTTAATTGTCGTTATTTGGAATAAGATTCAAAATTCAGGATCAAATGCGTCACAATTGAAAAATTAAGGATCAAAGGGACAGAAGCCTCAAACTATAGGCACTGTCAGTGTAATTCATCATTTTTTTTTAGATACATCTAATCTAAATATACTTAAAGAGTACAATATTTTATAACTTTTTTAAACTTACCAAATACAAAAAATATAAAAATTCGGTACATTATCTTATTTAGTTGTATTCCATAGATATTTTTTTAAAATTCCTTGTACAAAAAAAATGAAAAATTCTATTCATATACAAAAACTTATACAAAAAATATCATAAAAATATTGTGATAGTGATATTATTGTAAATATAAATTATGTTTATGAGTATTTTTTTTAAAGTAAAAGGTCACTATTAAATTATATCATTGTATTTAAAAATTATACTATATAAAATTTATGTTTTATACCATTACTCAATAAAAATATATTTATATAAAATTCAATTATAAAATGTTATAAAATATAGTCATAATGATAAAAAAAAATAATAAGATGATTGTTTAAAAAATTTTAAGATATAAAATTAATAATTCAGAAACCAATTTATAATGTGATAAAAAAAATATATTTTTAAGATGATTGTTTAAAAAATTTTAAGATATAAAATTAATAATTCAGAAACCAATTTATAATGTGATAAAAAAATATAATTTTTTAAATGTGAATTAAAAAATCTATATAAACAGAAATCTCGCACAATATTTATAATGAGACATTTTCGCTCAAATCACACTGATTGAAAAAAACAAAAAAAAAGTACAAAACATTAAAATATATGAAAAAGGTTTCCCACTAAATCCATAGCTTTTAAATTTCTAAAACATTTTAAAATTTTATGGTACATTTTTTTAATTTTGCCACGCGGCATCATATGACTGGTGATTGGCATTCCATTTTTCAACTGCTATCCCGGCTGTTTCTCGGATCAAATAATTAGATACAGATAAGACAAACTACAAAGTCGCGTTACCTTTAAGACTTTATGAAGCCCATCGAGCCCAATAAGACCAGTGCGTAGATAGGACCCAAATCACGAGGCCCGACTGACATTCATCAATATCTGGACCCAAAATTGGGCCCCACCAAGGCCCTTCGGGATTCGCAAAACAAAGAAATATTTGTCCTAAGTGGGCCCCCCTACTTGTACCCTCCACCGCTCTCGCACTCATGTATCCCCCAAGCTCCATTCCTAACCGTCCGATCCAAATCTCTCTCTCTCTCTCACTATAACAGTAGAGATTCGCGGGGTCTGTTTCTCTCTCTTTCACTCTCTATCTCTCTCTCTCTCTCCATTTCTCTGTATCTGTGCAGGCTTCAAGTTTTCTTCTTCTTCGGCGCAAATACGAACGATTACCCCCCCCCTCTCTCTCTCTCTCTCTCCGTAATTCGTTTCTTTTGCGTTCAGTGTACGTTGTGCTTTGGTTCATTGTTGCATTGTAGCGACTCTGCGGCAATGTATCGAATCTTCATCGACATTGAGGAGCTTTTATCAATGCCTCTTGATTTCTTGCTGTATGTCTTCTCTAGCCTTCTCTCAATGCATAAACATATATCAATTTGTATATGAATGAATATGTATCTATTTATGTAGGTGAATGTGATTGTAGTTTCGTCATTTCCTGATTTCGGTTTAGATCTGTAAGTTTCTGGTTGAATGTGAATCGTACATGTTAATTTCAGAACTGTGTTGCGTATAGTCGCAATTGAGACAAGTTTTTCTTGGAATTTTCCTGAAATAGGCCAATGTTCTTGATCTTGCAGCAAATTTTGTCTGATATTCTCAAGATTTGTTTTTTGTGGTCTTTGTATGTAATTTCTATACATCGGTACAAGTATCTCTGTTTCTTCACCATCATTTCTTCACTATGGCGATGCAGCTGTGTCAATACTAACGCGTTTGTAAAATGCTCTTGTTTCTGAAGTATTTTTTGTACTGATTACATTATTCTCTTTTTTAGATGCGCTCCGCTGATGCTTTTTCCATTCTTAGTTCATTATGTAAAGTGACCTGCTTTAAAATAAAGTTTTCTGAAGCTTACTCAAACTGCAACACCTTACTTTTGTTCTCCCTGTAATGGATCTGCACATTCTGCTTTAGTGTTACCAAAAGACTGTAACAACCTAATTATTTATTGTTCCAAAAAAAAAAAAAAAACCTAATTATTTACATATTAGAATACGTGTTCAAAATTATGGTACACTTTCTTCCAAAATAGTAAATTTTGCGATTCAAAACAATCTCAGTTGTTTTTTTTTTTATCTCATTTTTTTTTTTTTTTTTTTTTTTTCAATTTATATTCTTAAATGTTTCCATTATAGAAAAGGAAATCAAATATGATGAACTGTGAGAATGGAGTTTAGAAAGGAAAAAATGTAAACATAGCAAATTTTGGAAACAATTTTGGAGTGTCTAGAAAAATGGAAGTGTTGGAAATGTGTTTTAAGGAAAAAATGTGTTTTAAACATAGCAAATTTAAGGAAAAATTGCTTATAGAAATGTGTTTTTTACATGATCAATTTAAAAATAATATATATACTTTATTTTATTGCATGTCTAATCATTAAAAGAAAATTGTTTATGTCTATTCGTGAAAAGAAAATTATTCTGGAAGTACCTTAAATTCCTCTCGTACCACATTTTAGAGTACATGGGTAGAATACCAAATTCCTATTCCTATTCCCGTTCACATTCCTGTTTTTCTTACCAAAATGATCCTTGTTCCAGGTAATATAGTTTTTTTGCCTTTATCACTCTGTTCCCCCAATGCTCAGTCGCTGGCAGGACATTGTGACTGGTGAACAACCAAAATATTATGTTTTTTATGCAGATCAATATGATTGTTAAACTTGAAACGTGTGACGTGATTTGTGCAGCTGGCCCATATAAATGGGATTAGTTGTCGTGGCAAGTTACAACTAATGCACTTTCATTGTAATTCTTGAGAAAATTGCATAACACATTAACCAAGTTGTCTGTCCAAGTGTAATAGACACCAGGTGTGATCTTTCTGATGGGTGTCTTCATAAATGTGTTGAAATGTTTGCTAAGGCCATTCTAGTTGCTTCTGTTTGCTGCAAATTATAGTTCCCAAATTTTATGAATTGTCACTTCTAGGCAGAGACAAATCATGCTACTGTGAAGTCTGCTTGTTCTTACAACTTATAATGGAATATGGAGTCCTCCTGGTTGCATAATTGATGTATGCTCTGAAATTCTTTCTTTGTTTTTACAAATCATTGGCTGTTAGTCTTTAGAAAATTTAGTCCATCCTTCTTTCTTTCTATTTTTTACCCAAGCATGAGCAACTATCATGTGATTTTTTTTCAGGATATGATTATTGAGGCGGAATGACTTATAACGTGTCTTATACCATGTTTTAGCAGCTAACATACAAGTGAATGAGGCTTGATATGTCAAATGAAATTTGATACCTTGCCAATCAAGATGCAATCAAGTAATCAGTACTCAAGACCTGCTGGGAACATGGGGTTCAGTTTAGAAGTCAAAAGGAGTTCAAAGTCACAAGAAACCTCGAAAGTTGTGAAGCAGAAGATCCTATCACCCCAAGCAAATCAAATTATGAAGTCTCGAGACAAGCATAAAATGGAAAGTCCATTTGGTCAACGTTACCTTGATCAACAACATGAATTAAAATGGAGGACAGGTGACAGGCTCATATTCCAGTCAAACTCTTCAAAGAACTTTCAAGAGCCTTTAATTGGGAAGCAGGCAAATAAAAATGATGAGCTCGTTAAGCACATGTCAAATTTACCTGGCTATCTCCAGCGAGTGGAGAAAGGAGAAAATCACCAGGAGAATGCCTTAAATTTTGGAGTTCTAGATTGGGAGCGTCTAGAAAAATGGAAGTACAAAAAACCATCCCTAGCAAGAGGTAACACTTCCTCTGGCAGTAATTCCTCGTTTAAGGCAGGCGGGTCGGTTACACTATCCACTCTTGTTCAGAGCAAGAGTCTTGCTCCTAACAAGAAGCTACCCCCTTCACATCATCCTCATGTTAAACCATCTCTTCAAGGCAGTTTTTCTCAAGTTGTTAAACAGTCACGACGGAAGGTCATACAACAAGGTTTTGAAAATGCTTCAAGGAACACCACGGATAGGCAGCGAAACCCTCACCAGACAGATAAGTCTTCTGGCAGAAATCGTTCTGAGATAAAGTTTGACAGGGGCAAGAGAAAAGATTCAGATCAAAAGATCACATCAGAAAAGGAAACTTCGTTGTCAGGCGTGAGAAAACGTGAATGCTCACACCCTTCAAAGAACAAGAAAAGTGCTCAGAACAGTTTAGTAACCAATAAAGTAGAGGAGTTGCAAGCATCAGGATATTATCTCGATCAAAAACACTGCCCTGTTGAGCACAAAAGCATTATTCTCCTTTTACCCAAACACTCTCCCAGAAAAAGTCACTCAGAGATGGTTCAGACTTCTGAACCCAGAACATCAGTTGATGGAAAACCGAGGGAAGCAAATTGGGAGAGCTTTTCAGATGGTTTTTCTGGAAAAAGTTTCTCAGAGGTTGTTCAAACTTCTGAACCTGAAACATCACTTGCTGGAAAACCGAGGGAATCAAATTGGGAGAGCTTTTCAGATGGATTTTCTTCTGAGGAGGTTCTCTCTGCAGAACTCTGTTCTGAGATTCCGCAGTCTTGCCCACTGCCTATTGGAGTAGAGACAAGCTCTCAGCTTGGCATAATGCCACATAGCTTGATCCATGCTCAGAGCATAGGCCTTTCAAATGATGCTTCTTGCACATTCCTGTTTTCAAATGAAACTCCAACCATACCATTCGAAGGTAAATGCATATATGAGAATGCATCAGGTGTGAAGCCTTCAAGTGAAAATGGAATTGATAATTCCAAGAGATTGGATCATGAAACTACTGAACCTGCAGCTATGAAAGGAAGGCACTCCGCACCCAATCATCGGTTTAGCTTTAGCCTTGGTAGAATCAGCAGAAGTTTGAGTTTTATGGAGAGCTCAGCTGATCCACAGTTGAATTCCACGTATCCTACTGTCAAGCCTGGTCTTGTGAGATCGGAAGCATCTGATTGCTTTTCTTATGAGGAAGTTCACTCTCCAGAGATTACTCACACTTGCCAACTTCCTGTTGGAGTGGAGACAAACACCGAGTCTGACAAGAAGCGCCATAGGTTAACCAGTGATCAGAGCACAGAACTTTCTTCCGATGCACCGTGCATGTTCACTTGTCCAAATGAAACACCAAACACACCATCAAATGCAAATGCAATTAGGGCTTCCAGGAGATTGGATCAAGAATCTACTGAACTGGAATCTGTGAAAGGAAGGCATCCATCACTAAATGGTCGCTTTAACTTTAGCCTTGGTAGGATGAACAGAAGTTCCAGTTCTAAGGCAGGTTTGACTGCTCCACAGTTGAGTTCTACATATGCTACTGTAAAGTCTGGTCCAGTGGGATCCGAAGTGTCTGATTCTTTGGACAATGCAAACAGAACCAAGGCTAGTATTCATAGTAGATCCAGGTCCAGCCCTCTAAGAAGGTTACTACTAGACCCTCTATTGAAGGCCAGGGTAACGAATCCACACCATTCTGCTGAGACCATTCAGTCAATGACAGCAAGTTTGAATTGGACTTCCGAAGTTATCAGCAGTACTGAATCCCCGCAGGACAAGATGCATGATGCATCAACGGTTCATGCTCTTCTGCAACTTACAATTAAGAATGGACTCCCTTTGTTCAAACTCATTGTCAACAACAACAATATTCTCATTGCCATGAAAAAAGTAACTCAATCTGGCAAGGATGATACTAGCTCGATTTACACATTCTACTCTGTTCGTGAAATTAAGAAGAGTAGTAGCTGGATAAATCATGGGCATAAAGGAAAAAGTTGTGGCTTTGGCTATAACATCGTTGGTCAGATGAACATTTTCAGCTCTCATTTTCCAGATTTGACCGTACAGATTTCCAAGGGCCAATTCATAATGAGAGAATCTGTTCTGTATGGTGTCGATCTTAGACAGGCAGATCTGGAAATACCTGAGTTAGTGCCAAACATGGAGCTTGCAGCCGTCATTGTCAAGATCCCAATTGGGGATTCAAGTGATGATGGAGATCAGAGAAATAAAGGCAAAGAGTTCTCACTGGAAGATATAAAAGGAGAAACCAAGAAGTTCAATAGTACAGAAGTCATTCTTCCTGTTGGTGTTCACGGCTTGCCTAATAAAGGAGCTCCTTCACCATTGATTGAAAGATGGAAATCTGGTGGGTCATGCGACTGTGGAGGTTGGGACGTTGGTTGCAAGTTTCAAATTCTCACCAATGAGGATCGCAGCTGCAAGCTGCCAGGACCATCCATATCTTGCTCAAACCCGGATCATTTCAGTCTTTTCAATCAGGTAGTGCTTTTATTTTTCAGATGAGTACCGTCTCTCTGCCTCTAAGATACTCATTATTCAGTTGATAATTTATGTTCTGCACAGGGAGGAGCCCGTGGCAATACACCAATCTTCAGCCTGGCACCATTCAAGAAGGGGATTTATTCTGTGGAATTCAGTGCATCAATTTCTTTGTTACAAGCGTTCTCAGTTTGCGTTGCAGTCATAACTAGTCAGAAATCATTTGATTTCTCAGAAGTGAATAACCTGTGTGACGCAAAGCTTCTCTGGGAATCCACATTGACTCCCGCCAAAGTCCAAGGGGAAGTACCCACAAAATATGTGTTTTCGCCACCCCCATCACCTGTTGGAAGAGTCTAGTTCTATGAAAATAGCAAAAGAAACAGCAAGTGTACACCTCAAAGAGGTGGGTCTTGTTAACAATAAATTGACGGGTAGCGCAGCGAATTTGGAGGATGACATCGAACATCTCTGGCATTTTAATGTTTTTGTAATGGTGGTTCTGCTTTTTTGTAGTGTCATCAGTTTCTGTATATGGGGAATTTTAGATGTATTTCATTCACAAGTATGCAGTTCTAAGAAAGTAAAACATGGTCTTGGTGAGAAACAACACTTTCATCTTATCTTGATTGACATCGTCTACCACCCTAAATGGGAAAGTCCAGCATTCAAATACGGTTAGGACTGTATTTTGCACAACAGGTACATATTTTTTCTCACACATACCGGTGAGCCCCATAGATGCGGGTGTGGGGTATGCGACTGTAGTGTATCTGTTATACATAGGACATGAATGTGTGAAACCAGAAGGGATGCTACTGTAGTGTATCTGTTATACATAGGACATGAGTTAGGGATGGCAATTAAATCCAAAAAAACCCAATGGAGACTCACCCTGCCCCCCTATTACTAGAGTGGATTTCTCCAAAATTTCCCCCCTTGGGCCGGATATAACATTGATTGGTGAATCTCCGATTTTTTTGAGGCTAGGTTGGTGAATATCCAATGGTGAAAAATTTACCCCTTGTCTCCAGGTCAAGGTAAAAACAAAAGAGTTTCCGTGACACACTATGGTCCTGTTTGGGAGAGCTATGGAAAAGTGCTTATAACTTATGCCTAAACAGTTTATAGCTTATAACTATGAATATAAGTTGATTTCTGACTTATAAATTAAGCATCTCCTACCCTACTCAAAGAATAAGTTGATTTCTGATTTCTAAAAAGTTATAAGCTATAAGTTAAACTAAACACATCAAAATAGTCTAAATTAAGCTGAAAGGTAAAATAAGTAGCTTTTAAGCTGCACCAAACAGGCACTATACCTGATGAGGTTATGATGAAGCTGAGGTTGAAAAGTGCTTATAACTTATGCCTAAACAGCTTATAGCTTATAACTATGAATATAAGCTGATTTCTGACTTATAAATTAAGCATCTCCTGCCCCACTCAAAGAATAAGTTGATTTCTGACTTCCAAAAAGTTATAAGCTATAAGTTAAACTAAACACATCAAAATATTCTAAATTAAGTTGAAAGGTAAAATAAGTAGCTTTTAAGTTGCACCAAACAGGCACTATACCTGATGAGGCTATGATGAAGCTGAGGTTATGATGAAGCTGCTAGCCAACTATGCAATCCCAAACTATTGGTTCTTTATCCTAAAATAATATATATATATACTATTGCTATTTTTATACTACACACATATATATATATATATATATGAATGATAAGTTATCAATTTGTGCTTCTAAATTTAATTATATTTTCAATGTGATTATTAAACTTTTAATCCTTCACAATTTTAAGTGTAAATCTCATATTTTTAATTTTTTATTTATATATGCCTTTCAACTTTTGTAATTAAGTCAATGTAGTCCAATTTATAACTAAATATAGGAAAATAATAATAATTCTTTTATGTTATGCTTCCTAATTTACAAAATCTAGAATTAAAAATAAATAAATAAAAATCACGAATAGTTTCATGTAAAATGTTTACCTATTCAGGGTAAATTGTTATTATTATTATTATTATTACTACTACTATGAACTATTTTTATTAAAGTTTTTTTTTTTGGACATAAACATCTTTTTTTAAAAATATTCTATTAATTTTTTATTATTTGGTTGAACAAAATATGAGTAAAAATGTTTTTCATTATAGTTTCAAAAACTACTTGACAATAAAAATTATGTAATCAAACTTTTTCAGCGCATTTGACTTTTCAAATAGGCATTCATACAATATAAAATTATCGTTTCAATTATGAACTAAACGTCGAAAAACAAATACAAAATATTTTTTGTGTGTAAAATCAATTTATATGAAAAATATTTTATATCAAAACAAATGGAACCTAAATCAACTTTTCTTGGTGTAAAAGTAGAAAATTATCTAATAGGATCTACACTATTTTTAGTTAATTTTAATTAATATTTTCTTGGTATGAGATTCTTTCAATAATTTGAAAGTTATTTCTTTCTTTTAATTGATTTTTCCTTTCTCTCTTACTTTCCTTCTTAATTTTGTTTGTTTGTTTTTATTGAACCGAAGCATTACTTGATCTAAAGAAGGAAAAAAAAAAACTGAAGCAGTATAAAAAAAATAAAATAAAACAGTATAGTTTTTTTTTAAAAAAAATTTATTATTTTTAGATTGTATTTGGTTCATGAATTTGACAAGAGATTTAAAAAAAATGTGTATTAAATCTATCAAAATCTGTCTTCAAATTCATAAATCAAACACAATTTAATCAATTTGTCTCTTTCACTCACTTTTTTCAATTCTTAATTTGTTGCTTTTATTTTGTTTATATTAATGCAGATATACCAAAAGCAAAGCAATGAAGCAAAGCAAATGGGGTGGGGATGTTAGGGGCGGAGAAAACCGATTCCCATGAGGGGCAGGGGTGGTAGTAAGAAATTGGTTATCGTTGGGGATTGGGGATAGAAGATGGGGAAAAATAAAAATTGAGGATTGGGGATGGAGAGGGTAAAACCCTCTCTACCCACCTCATAGCCATCCCTAACATGAATGTGTGAAACCAAAAAGGAATATGAAGACCTTATTTAGTTTTGACATCAAGTCTACATATATAATTGGAAATACGACTTAAATAAAATAATGATTATGTTACACAATTTATATGGGATTTGGAGGTTTCAAAATACCATACTTTAATTTCATCTGAAAATTAGAAGTCTATTCTATAATTTGCACTCTCAACTCCCAAGTAGAGAACCTTCCAAACTCAAGGTTGAAATCCAAATCCAAGCTTTACGTTGATTTATTTGGGTAAAAATTTGAAAAAGTGTAACATGCACTCCCAAGTAGTGAACCTTCCAAACTCATGATTGAAATCCAAATCCAAGCTCTACCTTGATTTATTTGGATAAAAATTTAGAAATGGCAAAAAGGAAAAGTGACAAGGATCCTTGAATTTGGGCTTTTTGCATGGCCTAGCTATGCTTACAATTGGGTCTTCAATTCCCCCCACCCCTATACAAGAGTCATTCTATTTGAATTCCAAAATTATCTCTCTACGTCTAACTTAAATTTTTAAATTTAAATTTTTATTATATTTAATATAAATTTACTAATAAAGACATTATATATATTAAATATTAAAATAAAATATTTTTTTTCATGATACTTTCTAATTAATTATATGTCTTCTTATTCAAATCTCTTCATCTTTTTCTCCAAGTTTCAATTATTTTCTTTTCTTTTTCACTCCAAAACTTCAATCCACTCCGCCAAAACACACCACTATTATCAACATCATTATTTTTTATTATATTATTAGTTGCACTTAAAAAACCCGCAACCTTCAATGAACATTTGTTTATATATATGTATATCTCAATATATATACATTGTCTTCATTTATCAAACTCAAGCTTCAAATTTCACTTATTTCGATATACATCAACCCGAAATTTGTGTTTCTATTTCTCATTTTACTAAATCATGAATTTTGTTAATTCTAATCATGTGGATTAATAGTCCAATCACGCCATTAGTGTAAAATCGCAATCTTTTGGGGGTATATTACGCAAATTAGGTTGAATATAATGAACATATATGTATATATCAAAATCAAGCTTTAATTTTGACTGATTTCGGCTAATATCCATTACGTTGATTATCTGAAAAAAATAATATGTATTCGATTAATAACAAAACAAGTCACTAATCCTAAGCTCGAAAGAAAAGTTTTTCAAAACTAATTTGAATTTTTTAATTTATTTTATTTGGGCGTACTTCAAAGGATAATTTGGAGAGAAAAAAATTGTTTGGGGTGAACTACAATAGCATATTTTTTTTCTTTTTATCTTTTTTGGGTCAGATCATCTCTCTACTTTTCTATATATTTTTTCGTAAAAAAATCAAAAAGTACACTCAATTAGATCATTTGAAACAATTAGACTTATTTAAATATTTTTTGAGTGTAAATAGAATTCCCCCTTATACATCCTTTCCCCTTAGCCTACTAAGTTTTTTCATGTATCCAAATTAAATAAATAAATAGTGAATAAATAAAATTGATCACTATTGTACTATCGATTACTGAATGTTTACCTTTGACCAAAAAAATTCTAAAGAATATTTTGAATAATTGTTCAAAGAATTGTCATTCACATGAATTTGTTTATTAAAGATGACGGGTGGAATAGTTGGAAGGAATATTAGATTTTAATATTAATGGGAATTTTGCTTTTGAGAAAAATTAGTGGATGGAGATGCACTAATGGAGCTGTATCAGACTCAAGAATCTGTAGCTGCACTTAGAGCAAGATTACAAGGTATTTGTTGAGGAAAAGGAAAATAAAGGAGAAAATTGAATGAAACAAAAATTAAATTTATATTAGTTTTCCTTTTTTATCCACAATTCAAAGATTCAAACATAATTAAAAAATAAAAATTAGAGCCCTAATCAAAGTTCTGGTGGCATACTTGTCATTTTTATTAACAATACTTACATACTCTCAAAAAAATAAATTACAAATATACTTCTTAAAATTTATTTGAAATACTTGTTTTGCAAAATCATTTTTTCCTGTTCAAAACGTTACGAACACTTAATAACAGGGTCATATTGTAATAAAATTAAAAATTAAAAATTAAAAATTTAAATTGTTTAAATTAAGATTATGAGAAACATAATTTACTTAAAAATAGAAATATAAATGCTATGGTATAGCCCATGTGCGTATAAAATTGCTGCACCTGCTAACCGACCTTTACAGTGCAGGGGCATGCATGACCTCTACATACATATATGCAAACATATAGGCGTCCAATTTTTTTGAACGAGATAGGTGTCCAATTGGATTCTCGTATTATTGGACCTTTTGTCAAGTCCTTTTTAAATTAATTTCAACAAGAGATAGTCAAGTCGATTTTCCAAGATCTTGACCAAGTAATCCGAGACATGATATTGATTGAAATCTCACACATATATATAAAATATTTGTTTATTTATTTTTATGAATAAAAATAATAGATGATGTTATTAGTTGGTGATAATTTTCTATAAATGTGATTATAGGATTCATATTGAAAAGTGGATAAAAAAGTATAAGATAAACTCACAAATATAAAAATTCACATAAAATCCTTTAAAATGAAATGAGACATAAGGCCTGTTTGGTAACACTTAAAAGCAACTTAAATCAACTTTTAGTTTAAATTGAGTTATTTTGGTGTGTTTGGTAAAACTTAAAAAGATAGATTATAACTTTGATTAAGCCAATTTCAACTTAAATTTGTAAGCAGCTCCGAGGGTGTTTCTTGATTTGAGCTTATGCGCGCAGCTAAAATGGGGGGCATAAAATGACTTAAATGCCCTTCATAATTTCCAGTTAGTACAAATATGCCATGTATATAAACCAAGAATACTCATTCTTTCTCTCTCACACAAACGGGAGAGGCGATTTCCGGCGACCAAAGCTCTATCTCTTCTCTCTCTCTCTCTCTTTCTTCGGTGTTCTCCGATCGCTCACAGTGAGCGATCTGAACCAGAGACCCTAACTCTAACCATCGCGATCTCTCCATCGCGATCTGAACCGGAGACCTTGACGGTGACGATCCCGTGACAAAACCCTAGCTTGCACTCTCTCTCTCTCTCTCTTCATGATCGATAGCGTGACAAACCCTAGCTCTTTTTCTCTCTTCGTGATCAACGCCGGCGATGAGATAAGAAGGAGGAGGAGGAGGAGGAAGAGAAGAAGAAGGGGTTGCCGGCGTGACAAAACCCTAACTCTCTCTCTGCGCAATTTACGTTGTTGTTCTCTCTCTGTGCCCTATCGCGATCGACTGTGCGAGGCGATCTCAAACCCTAGCGCCACCACGCTGTCGGAGCTAGGGTTTTCAGCGTTTTTTTTTTGTGTGTGTGGAGGTTTTCAATGTTTTTTAAATAAAAAATAATAACAATTAAAAATGAAAAAATGAAATACTTTTTTATACTAATTGGTACTATTAATAATTTAGTATTAATTGATGCTAATAAAGTCATTAATTGACACTAATTAATTTATAATGAAAAAATGAAATTATTTTATACTAATTGATACTATTAATGAAATGATAATTTTTTGTAATACTAATTATATTAATTTTTATTAATGAAATAATTTTTTTAAATTAAAACTGAAAAAAATGATAAAATAATCATTTTTATATCATATAAGGACAAAAAGGATAATTGCATGATAAAAAATTATTTTATAGTTTATTAACCAAATACTATTCGGCTATTTAAATTCATAATCCCACAGTTGCACCAAACAATTTAACAACTTATTTTCATAACAATATGCCATAATCTATTAAGTTATAATCTATAATTATTTTTTTATAATTCTACCAAGCAACTCTAAGCAAATGCAAAAATATATTTAAGTGAAAGGAATGCCCCCATGTCCTAAACATTTGGCCAACCATTAATATGAGTAGCTATTTGTACCAAATAATCTTTTGTGCAATGGCATATGCTTATCGAGATTTGACAAAGTGGGTTTTCAGTTACATAGGTTCCACTCTTAAGTAAGGTTTTGAAAAGTGGTTGCAGTCGTTGTGACAGTGGTGGTGGTGCGGTTGTGATTGTGAGATGTAAAAGCCGTAGCGTAACGGTTGCGGTAACCGGAACAGTGAATTTTTTTATTTTTCGCACAATTTGAAAAAAAACTTACCGATACGTATATTTTTTTTCATGATCATATTTATTGGGTTTAAAATTAATATTGATCAATTTTTCTAAATTTTTAAGTATGATCCAATATATTTCATATTTTTAAATCACTATAAACTGAATTTTTTACATTTTATTTTAATAATTAATGACTTTATATTATACAAAATATCAATCACTAACTATTATATATAAGATAAACAATGACAAAAGTAAGAGAATAAATAAGAGTCTAAATATTTATATATATATACATATTTTAACCAAGTCAAATAGATAAAAACCACACTTGTTATTATTTTTAAACAATATATAGATTGACACACAAATAAAATGGTTGAGTGATAGCAGCTAAATAGAATAACATAGGTCTTATAGTTTCAACAAATCAATAACAAGTTCTTCATCTTCCCGCTTCTCTCTCTCTACCTCTTATTCTTTCATCTTCTCTTTTTATCTTCCCTCTTCTCTCTATCCCTCTTCCCCTATTTTCAACTTTTTTTTTTTTTTTTTGTATTTTTTCAAAAGAAACAGTTTAGAATTGTTACATAACGGTGCGTAACAAGCCGTTACGACTGTTACGACACCATTACGACCGCTACGGCAACCGCTACAGGCGACACACTTGCAAATCTCAATCACACTGCAAAAGTGATCGCAATGGGTGACAATAATCCCTACGACCGTTATGTAGGCCACTTTTTAAAACTTTGCTCTTAAGAGTAAATTTATTAGAATGTGTTTATGAACTCTTATTATTAATTTGTGTTAGTACTTCAGTTGTTAAAGGTCTCTTGATGAATTGTAAATGTGGACATCTTGAGCCGTCATTCTTGGTGATGCGTCCAGACTTACCCGATAATATATGTGGTTGATGAGTGATTATATGATTCAACATTTATTCGGTAGAGGTGGATTTAATCTAAAAAGTTTTAGAAACTAAAATTTAAAGATAAAATTATTTTTTAAAGATTAAATATTTTTGTTATGAAAAGTGTCATCATTATATTTTTAGTAACAAAAATTAAATATTAGTGATGAATTGTTATCTTTTTGAGACTAAATTTTTTATCTTAAAAAATAAATCATTTTGAGACCAAATTATTTTATTCCTAAAAACCTATTTATTAGTGACTTTTTTAAAATTTTATCGCTAAAAGCCTTATTTTAGACTTTTCGGAACGACCTTTTAGCGATTATCCTCATGACGATAGTTTTTGGTCCCTAAATATTTTTTGTAACAAAATTTTTATTTTTAAAGATTAAAATATTTAATTTCTAAAATTTTTATTTGTTGTAAGGAATCTTATTTAAAAGAGTTTCTAGTTACAATATATATATATATAATTTTTTTGGGTTACTTATTTCATGAGGGGTAAAAAGGAAATCTTCAATGTAGAAAATATGTGTGGGCATTGCAATTTGTAAAATGCCAATCCCAATAATGATGTGCCCATCCATTGACAAAATGGTTGTCGTCTAGTGGAACCATTATAAGGTCAAGTTTGGCATAATTGAAAAAAATCAAAAAGTCAAAAAGTCACTATCCTATTTAAGTCACATCATCTTATTTAAGTCACATCACCTCTCTAACACATCACTTCAAACCCAACCCAAACCCAACCCATATTTCATAAAAAGTCAAAAAGTACACTTATTTAGTCTTTCCAAACTAGCCTAAAAGCATTTTAATCCAAAAGTCTATAAAAGCATTTTAATCCAAAAGTCAATAAACAGAATATATAAAAATATAGGACTGTAAAAGAAGTTATAATTTTTGGAGAGAAATTATACATTTTTTGAGATGAAAATTATAATTTTTGTGATAAAAAATATGAATTTGAAGTTATGATGTGCATGCTAAAAAAAGTTATGTATAACTAAAGTTATAATTTTTGTGAGAGAAGTTATACATTTAGTGAGAACAAAAAAAGTTATATTTTTTGTGATAAAAATTATATCTTTTGTGAGAGAAATTAGGCTCTGTTTGGTACAGCTTTGGAACTAACGTTCCAGAGCTTATTTTGCATATGATGTTTGTTTTGGTTTTCAAATCATAATTCGACACTCACTTTTGAAAACGCGGTCGAAAACGGGAAAATTTGGACTAACCGATTGTCCCACCGGATGTCCCACCAGTAGTCCAGCCAATTGACCGGAACAGTGTATTTTTTATTTTTTTATTTTTTGCAATTGACATATGTTAATTTTTATATATTCGAAAAAAATATTTTCTGAATTTTTAAATTTTTTTATGTGCTTTAATAGAATTTTAAGTTGTATGTTTGGTTATGAATTGTAAATTTTTGTATAAAATATCATATGTCATATCAAAAATTTCCTACTCAATTCAAAACTCTTTCACCAAACAAATTTTTCACACTCAAATCATCATTCCAAAACTCATAAATTCAAAATACAACTCTTACACACAAATCATATTTAAAAAATTCTACCAAACACAACATATGTTTTTTTACATAAGGTGCATGTTATGTCCAAAAAAAGGTGCATGTTATGTCCACCCAACAAAAAAGACATGTAGACTTTTCCTAAAATATATATATATATATATATATAATAAATTAAGATGATTTTTGAATTTGTCCTACACACATTTGTCCTACTAGGATATTTCGACGGTTCAAATCTATTCAAATTATAAAACAACGGCTGAGATATATTTTTCAAAAAATATTCTACATGTACATTTTTTATTTTCCAGTTTCTCTCTCTTACCTTTTCATTTTCTCACCCATCTTTCTATGATCCCATGATCCCACATTCCTCTTTCTTTTTTTAATTTATTTTTTTTATTTTCTCCCATTTTTATTTTTCTCTCTATTTGTTTTTTTTTTCTCATTTTCGTTCACGTATTTTTATTCATATTATATGGAAAGGTCTGCAATCTCAGGATTAAAAGTCAGATTTTATTGTGTGTAGTGGAGATTATATTAATGAATTTTTTAGTCCACAAATTAAATGAATTTGAACAATTAATTATTATTTTTAAATATATTGAATATCTAATACACTTCGTAAATTTAGACCTCATTTGAATCTTCAACATATTTTAATAAAGCATGATGGTTTTTGAATCTTCAACATATTTTTGTTCTATTAGGATATTTGGATGGCTCAGATCTGTTCAAATTATAAAACAATGGCTGAGTTATATTTTCTAAAAAATATTCTACATATACATTTTTCTAATTTCCTGCTTCTCTTTCTCTCTTACTTTTTACTTTTCTCATACCCCTTCTTTCCATGATCCCATGATCCCGCCTTCCTCTATTTTCTTTTTCTTTTTTTATTTTTTCCCTTTTTATTTTTCTCTCTATTTATTTTTTTTTATTTTCTCATTTTTGTTTAATATATTTTACACATATTTCTATACAATGTATGTATGACCGTAATACACTAGGACATGACGGGCATACATACAATTTTCATATAATTACATAAGCAAAAGCAGTATTGTATGTATGTCTGTGGAAATTGTATATATGCTACGCATATCTATCTATCTAGCTATTTATTAAATAAGTTAAAACGAGTTTTTATGAGAAATTTTGTGAGAACTCTAAAATTTTATAATAAATTTGTGATTTTGTCAAATTAAAAAATAAATTTAAATAGTGTTGAGATTATAATTATATTCGAATCTTAATATTATTTACACTGTACCTTCAAGCACGGACATACGCTAATATATATATATATATATATATTGAACAACAATAAAACAAATATATTAGTCCACTCTTTTGGAACCAATTCCCTACGGATACAAACTCCCTTGGAGATAACAAAGATTCGATGCTTAGCCTTAGGCATATATTATTGAGTTTTGTTTATTTTATTTGAAATGACGAAATCAAAATACTCCTTTCGTTTTGTATATTTTATATAAATTTTTTATTTATATAGCATTACATAAAAATATAATGAAGTAATTTATTTTTTTATGTAAATTGTGAACATTTTAAAACAAATATGATTTAGTTGCTAACTTAGTATTATAGACATAGAAAAGGGGAAATTTTATTTCCACACACCATTAACTCTCTATCAACATATTTAATGAATTTTTTTTATTACATTTTTGTCCTAAAATGAAATTAACAAAGTACCCCTTTCACCTTCAATTAAAACCCTACCCCTCAATCAAAACCCTAGCCACTACCTACTACTAGTAGCCATCGCCGACCACCACCTGCCACCACCCACCACCTCTAAACCCTAACCCTAAACATGGTAATATCTTCATCCCGTCGCCGCCTCACCATCACACCACCCTAACACAACCTTTTCCACCATCACAGGTATCATGGAACCTAAATCTGGAAAAAAATACTCAGTGTGTTTGGTTTGAGTTTTTTGAAAATTGAGTTTTTTGGTTTTCTTGTTTTTTTGTTTTTAGTGAATATTTTTAAATATTTAAACATTTTTTTTACTTTTTTAGATACACCTTATTTAGATGTATATAAAAAGTAAAAAATTTGTGAAAAAATATTTTTAAAAATTAATAAATACATAAAAATATAAAAAATGTACTGAATTCTTGTATTATTTTTTTTTATATATTTTTGGTATTTAGTGAATTTTTAAAAGGTTTTTTTCAATTTTTTTTTACTTTTTAGGTATATTTACGTTAGGTATGTCTAAAAATAAAAAAAATTGCTCAAAATATTAAAAAAATTCAATAAAAACAAAAAAATACGAAAAATAAAAAAGTAGAATTTTCTGAAAAGTGTTTTTGAAAAATGATAATCAAACATGCTCTCATTTTCTTACCATTTGGACTACCAGTATCAAAAGAATCGCTCCATTCGAAAATTAACCATCGAACCAATAAATTTGGTTCAACCATCAACATTCGAACACATTAGTTCGACAATGTACTTTCGAACCTTACATATTAGTTCGATACTGTACTTTCGAATGAAACAGAAAAATGTATGTTTATTAATTTTTTGTAAGAAATAAAAAAAACCAGTAACGAATTTCAAAATCTAAAACACAATTTCAATGGAGGTTCAAATTTGGTGTGTACGTCGGGTGAGTTTGTAGGTGGGGATGTCAACTAGAAGTGAAATGGAGGTGGTAATGGTGGTGTTGCGTCGCCGCCGACGAGATGGTTGCTGGTTAGGGTAAGAGTTTGGAAGATGAAGAAGATAAGGGTGTGCATACATTTTTTATTAAATGGATATATTTAGAATGTTGGGTGTGTGGACTGAAATAAATACTTAAAAATTTAATTACAAATTGAGTGGAGTGAGAAATGATGTGCATAGAGACAATGTGGTGTGTGAAAATAGAATTTCTCATGGAAAAGACTTAAGATTATAAAACAAAATTAAATATGAACTACTTAGTGTAGTTAGGATTCGATTATATGTATTATAAAAAACTAAACTATTCAAGTTCGGCTTGATTAAAGTTGTTTGAGATAAACTCAAAAGGTAAAAAGTCAAGTTTAAATATATTTTAAATTGAATTTAATTACATTTTGTAGTTTTGTTTTGCATTTTATATGAATTTACACAGACAAGAGGGGGGAAAATGTAAAATTCATCTAATAAGTACCAAACATCATTTTCCTACAGAAGGATGAAACAGAAGAGGACTGTTTTGACATTTATTTCATTGATGAAGTCCCGGAACAACAAGGCCCATTATTTGGCTTTGTTTTCAACGAAACAATATTCCAAGGGACCCTTTGTAATCTCAACATCTCTTGCATTCAGACACAAAACAGATTTTAGCAGATATTCACATTCGGAATTTTGTGCAGAAATATTAATGTGTAGATTAGATTTGTTCTGCATATGAATTTCACAATATATATATATATATATATATTAAATTTCAATCATTCTTTTCCTTTCATCATGGTTTTTCTTAACAAGTTTTTTGATACTTAAAAAGGTACGGACATAGAACCAATCACATAAAATAGATCGGCAGTAATGTGAATGAAATTGTCTCTTTTATAATATGTATGGTTAAAATTATTTGATGTAATTGGTTTGTGATTGATTTTATTTCTATAAGGTTGTTTCTGTTATATGCAGTTGTAAAAATTGACAACTCATGTTGCTACTCTGCCTACTAGTTTGGTTCTATATATTAAATAAGTACATTGAATTTGTGGTTGTAATTGAAGCACTCGGAATTGTGTTGTATGCATATGTTAAATTTATGGAAAATGCTAAATTATCTATACAAAATTTACAAAATTTATTATAAAAATAATGTGGCCATGGCAGTGGAAGTGGAATTCTTATAAATTATGATCAAATTGATAATGTGTTTCTAAATAAAGAGACCACAATCTACTATATTATTATATATTATATTTTTATAATAATTTTTTATTTATGTCTCATTATTGCTCTGTGACTAGCTTGGTGATTCAAACTGGGGCATTAATGGTGCAACAAATAGAAAAAGCTAATGCAACAAACATATAACAAAAAACTGGTTTTCATTGGGAACTTCACCATGGCATGCGTTAGGATCCTCCAGAGTAATATCCTACAATGATCTCCTATAGTGAAGGAGAGGTAGCCAACACGTGTCTCACTCACCAACTAAGGGCTGAGATTTAAACTTACCAAAACGACATGGTTTTGGTGAAGTAATTTTGAAAAAAAAATTCAAAATTCAAATTTTTGGGTTTCAGAAAGAGAGAGAGAGAAGGGCTGAGAGGAGAGAAGAGGATCGCTGCCCCGCCCCTTCCCACCCCCAACACACTGTCGCCGTTGTTGCCATGTTGACGCTGACGCCTTACCCGTCCTACTCCAAAGAATCATGATCTTCCCTCTCCTCTTCTTCATTTTCTTTTCAGTTTTCTTCATTTTTATTCTTTTCTTTTATTTGTTTTTGATTTCAACAGATTCAAGAAAAGAAAAGAAAAAAAACCACAGAAATCTTTTGAAATATGCTTAAGAAATTAGAGGAAAAGTAAGAAGAAAAAAAATTCTATAAATCATTTATCATTCAAGAACAAACACACACAAAAAAAAAAAAAAAAAAAAACTTACAAAAAAACAAACTAAAGAAGATAATGTGTTTCTAAATAAAGAGACCACAATCTACTATATTATTATATATTATATTTTTATAATAATTTTTTATTTATGTCTCATTATTGCTCTGTGACTAGCTTGGTGATTCAAACTGGGGCATTAATGGTGCAGCAAATAGAAAAAGCTAATGCAACAAACATATAACAAAAACTGGTTTTCATTGGGAACTTCACCGTGGCATGCGTTAGGATCCTCCAGAGTAATATCCTACAATGATCTCCTATAGTGAAGGAGAGGTAGCCAACATGTGTCTCACTCACCAACTAAGGGCTGAGATTTAAACTTACCAAAACGACATGGTTTTGGTGAAAAAAAAAAAAAA